>PISX010007235.1:0-90683 GCA_004024625.1 Mellivora capensis | reverse complement strand
GTTGAGGGAAATTGGGGGGGGGAGATGAACCATGAGAGACTATGGACTTTGAAAAACAACCTGAGGTTTTTGAAGGGGCGAGGGGTGGGGGGTTGGGGAGCCAGGTGGTGGGTATTATGGAGGGCACACATTGCATGGAGCACTGGGTGTGGTGTAAAACTATGAATTCTGTTACCCTGAAAAGAAATGAAATAAAAAAAAATGAATAAATAAAATCTTAAAAAGAAAAAAAGAAGAAAGCAACTGATTTCTGTACATTGATATTGTATCCTGCCACATTATTGAATTGCTTAATGAATTTTAGTAGTGTGCGGGTGGAGTTTTTTTGATTTTCCCTATAAAGTATCTTGTCATCTGCGAAGAGAGAGAGTTTGATTTCCTCATTGCCTATTTGAATATATTTTATTTTTCTTTATTGTCTGATTGCTGTTGCTAGGACTTCTAACACTATGTTGAACGAGAGAGGTGAGAGTGGGCATCCTTGTCATGTTTCTGATCTCCAAGGGAAGGCTGTCAGTTTTTTCCCATTGAGGATGATATTTGCTGTGGGTTTTTCATAGATAGATTTTATGAAGTTGAGGAATGTGCCCTCTATCCCTATTCTTTGATGAATTTTAATCAGGAACAGAGGCTGTGTCTTGTCAAATGCTTTTTCTTCATCAATTGAGAGGACCATGTGGCTCTTCTTTCTTCTCTTATTGATTTCTTCTATCACATTGATTGATGTGCAAATATTGAACCACACTTGCAAACCAGGGATAAGTCCCACCTGGTCATGGTGGATAATCTTTTTACTGTAGTGTTGGAGCCTATTAATGAGGATCTTGTTGAGAATCTTAGCATCCATATTCATCAGGGATATTGGTCTAAAATTCCCATTATTTTATGGTCTTTGCCTAGGTTGGGATCCAGCATAATGCTGGCTTTATACAAAGAATCTCGAAGTTTTCCTCTGCTTCACATTTTTGAAACAGCTTCAGGAGAATAGGTATTATTTCTTTTTTGAAAGTTTGGTGGAATTCCCCAGGGAATCCGTCAGATCCTGGAATCTTGTTTTTTGGGAAATTCTGATCACTGTTTCAATCTCGTTACTAGATATTGGTATATTCAGGTTGTCAGTTTTTTCCTGATTCAGTTTTGGAAGTTTTTAAGTTTCCAGGAATACATCCATTTCGTCTAGGTGGCTTAAATTATTGTCATATTACTGTTGATAATAATTACTGTTGATTGTTTCTATTTCTTTGGTATTGGTATTGATCTCTCCCTTTTTGTTCATAATTTTATTAATTTGGGCCTTCTCTATTTTTTGTTGGTTTAGTTTAGCCAATAATTTATGAATCTTATGGATTCTTTAAAAAAAAAAACAGCTTCTAGTTTCAATGATAGGTTCTACTGTATCTGTAGTTTCTATCTCATTCATCTCTGCTCTAATCTTGGTTATTTCCCTTCTTGTGTGTGGGGTTAGCTTAATTTGTTGTGGATTCTCTAGTTCTTTAAGGTGTACAGACAGATGGTGTATTCTGGATTTTTCAATTTTTTGAGGGAGGCTTGTCTGGGTATTTCCCCCTTAGGATAGCCTTTGCTGTATCCCATAGGTTTTGTACCCATGTGTCTTCATTCTTATTGGTTTCCACGAATTAAGTTCTTCTTTGATTTTCTGGTTGATTCAAACATTCTTTTTTTTTTAAGATTTATTTTTTCCTTTTTTAAAATTTCATTTCTTTTCAGTGTAACAGAATTCATAGTTTTACACCACACCCAGTGCTCCATGCAATGCGTGCCCTCCATAATACCCACCACCTGGCTCCCCCAACCGCCCACCCCCCGCCCCTTCAAAACCCTCAGGTTGTTTTTCAGAGTCCATAGTCTCTCATGATTCAAACATTCTTAAGCAAGGTGGTCTTTAGCTTCCAGGTGTTTGAATTCCTTCCAAATTTTTTCTTGTGACTGAGCTCCAGTTTCAAAGCATTGTGGTCTGAGAATATGCAGGGAATAATCTCAATCTTTTGGTATTGATTGAGTCTTGATTTATGACCCAGTATGTGGTCTATTCTGGAGAAAGTTCCACGTGCACTCCAGAAAAATGAGTATTCTGTTGTGTTAGGGTGGAATGTTCTGTATATATCTATGAGGTCCATCTCGTCCAATGTGTCATTCAATGCTCTTGTTTCTTTATTGATTTTCTGCTTGGATGATCTGTCTATTACTGACAGTGGCATGTAAGATTCCCTACTATTAAAGTATAAATATCAATATGATGCTTTACCTTGATTAATAGTTTTCTTATCTAGTTGGCTGCTCCCATATTGGGGGCATAAACATTTACAATTGTTAAATCTTCTTGGGGGATAGACCTTTTAAGAATCATTTTGTGTCCTTCTGTATCTCTGACTACAGTCTTTATTTTAGTCTAGTTTATCTGATATGAGAATCGCTACCCTAGGCTTCTTTTGAGGCCCATTAGCATCATTCTCCATCCCTTCACTTTCAGTCTTGATGTATCCTTAGGTTAAAAATGGGCCTCTTGTAGACAACATATGGATGGGTACTGTCACTTGATCCAATCTACAACCCTGTGCTGTTTTATTGGAGCCTTTAGGCCATTAACATTGAGAGTGATTATTGAGAGATACATTTTTATTGACATCGTGTTACCTATGAAGTATTTGTTTCTATAGATTGTCTCCATAAATTTCTGTTCAATGACACTCTTGGGTTTTTTCTTCTTTTATAGAACCCCCGTTAATATTTCTTGTAGTGCCTGCTTGGTGGTCACATACTCTTTTAAACCTTGTCAGTCCTGGAAGCTCTTTATCTCTCCATCCGTTTTGAACGTCAGTCCTGCTGGTTACAGTATTCTTGGCTGCATGTTCTTTTCATTTAGTGCCCTGAATATATCTTGCCAGCCCTTTCTGGCTTGCCAGGTTTCTGTGGACAGGTATGACCTTATTTGATGGGCCTTCTTCTCTATGTAAGGAATCTCTTCCCCCTAGCTGCTTTCAAGAGCTCCTGTCTAAAATTATGATTAATCATTTTCACAATGAGGTGTCTCGAGGTCTTTCTAGATTCTATGATCTTGGGGGGAATACTTTTTGCCTCTAGTACACAAACGTTGGTTTCATTTGCCAGATTGGGAAAATTTACATGGAGAATTTGTTCAACTATATCCTCTAGTCTTCTTTCTTTCTCTGTCCCCTCAGGGATTCCAATAATTCTGACGTTGGAACATTTCATGGCATCATTTTTTTCTCGAATTCTCTCTTCATGGATTCTAAGCTGTTTGTTTCAGGCCTCCTTCTGATTCTTTTTCTCTGTCCTCTAGATCACTAATTCTATCTTCTGCCTCTGTTACCTAGCTGTTAGAGAATTTAGATTAGGTTGGAAGTCATTGAGAGCATTGTTAACATCTTCCCTGGTGACTTTCACTCCGCCCTAATCGATGCTATTTTGTCATTAATGGTTTTCTCCAACCTAGCCACTGCCTGGATAATTGTTAGCTTGAATTCCCTTTCTGACATACTGTTTATGTCCATATCCAATAGCTCTGGTGGAGAGGGCATAGTCTCTGAATTTTTCCTCTATTGGGCATTCCTCCTCCTAGTCATTTTGGTTAGAGATGGCTGAGGGGATGTGTGGTTGCATGTATCAACAGTGATCCAGGCAAGAGTGCACCCTGGAACACTTCTGAGCAATCGGGAGTCCCCACCAAAAAGAAAGAAAAAGGAAAAAAAAAAGAGATAAAGTGAGAGACAGGGAAAAAGAAAAAGAAAAAAAAAGAGATGACCCAGTCTGAATGGGCCCCAAAGGTAAGATTTATAAAGTATACAAACAAAAAGACCTACAAAAGGAAATGACAAAAAAGGAAAGAAAAAAAAAAACAACAACAACAGCCAAAGTGAATCCCAAGAATTAGATTTATATACTACCAGAACAAAAACATATACACAGAAACACTGAGAGAACAACAAGATGGGAAGGTGGTTATAAATTCTCAGTTTGGGCTAGGGAGTTTATTTTTATTCTTCCTGGGTGTCTCTTGATATCTTTGTTAAAGAACTCAACTTTCCTTAGATAAAGGGAGATTAAAACTGGTTTATTTATAGGGGTAGTATTGACTGGGGAAAGAGGATTACCTTGAAGCTTATCTCTACATGAATATTAAAAATAAATAGAAAAGCAAAAGAAAAAGACAGGTATATGTATCAAAAAGTTCAAGTTAAAATGTTATTATAGAATTTGTTGTACTGAACCTGTCATTGTGATGATAAATAGGCTAAAAAATTATTAAAAAAATTAAAAAGAACGAGAATAGTGGGGACGAATTAAAAATAAAAGTTCTGAAAAGAGTCTGGAAAAATAAAAATAAAAGTTGTATCTATGAAGTATACAAGTTTAGGACAGTACTGGAAACTTAATATATTCTTTTATCTGGATATTGGGGTTTTACAATTTTATGGGGACCCTATGGTGCTTGTCCTCTTGGGTTTTTTGTTTGTTTGTTTTGTTTTGTTTTATTCTTTTGACTGGCTTTCTGGGGTAGAGGCCTGCCACGTGGTTTTTCAGGCAGTCTTGCTAGAGTTGAGTCCTCCTGCTCCCTATCAAGGGGTTGGGCTCTGAGGAAACTGGTTTTTTGTTCTCTGGAGGTTTTTTTGCTTATTTCCTTTTCTCCCTTTGGCGGATTTTGGCCATTCTTCAGAGGTTTAGAGAAAAGCAAACTGCACACAGAGCTCTGTCTCAGACAGAAGCCTCAGTCTGCTCCCCTCTGAGTGATCCAGTGCACAGACACCTCTGCCACCTCCCACCAGCCAATCTCATCTCCAGCCAGTCTCAAGGGATCACAGGAGCTCCAGCTTATCCACTGGTGCTACTAAAACCACCAGTAGTATTAGCCCAGAGAGCTGGCTTCCACTGGCTGCCTTTGCCATGGCTTTCTGGGCAAGTCCAGACCCCTGGAGAGGTCCCAACCAGAGACAGTGCACTGAGATTTTCCCATCAGCCGGGGCTTGGAGTGTTCAGACTCTTGGCTGTTCCTAGAGAGCACTGGCTAGTGGCTGCACTGCATGGACCTCTCTCAGGGGAGTGTGTGGAGCATGATTCAGACCCCAGTTTCACAGCCCACGTGCAGAGTGCAAAAGGCTGTGGTTCTAGAGAGTGCCGGCTGGTGTCCCCACCAGAATCTCTCACGCACGCCCCCATCCAGACACTCTCACGTGTGCCGGTGGCTCAGGGACTGAGGCCTGGATGCTTCACCACACTCTCTTTGGCACAGTGCCGGCAGTGGCCGTACTGGGTCTGTGGGCTTAATCCCATGCCCATAACCGCCTGTTTCTACCAATTTCCCCTTAAGATCTTTTGCTCTTTATGAATGCTTTTAACCAGACTCCAAATTAATGCTGGTCCCCAATCACAGGGCACTCTCGTATTTGGGTATTACTTTCCAATGGGTCGCTTCTGGTGGCTCCCTCCCCCTTTTGTTTATCTTCCAATATCAATCTGATGTTCCCATTCTGCTTTACCTGTCCACTGGCCTCTTCTGTCTCCGTAGAGATCCAGAAGTGTATAATTCTAATCTCAGGCTGATTTCATGGGTGGTCAGAGTTCTTTGGTAGATAATCAGCTCACTTCAAGGGACCGATTGAAACAACATCTCCTACTTCTCTGCCATCTTGTCTCCCCTGATCTCAATCTTTTTGTAACAGTGGAAACATGATTTGTGACCCAGTGTGTGATCTATTCTGGAGAATGTCTCATGTACACTTGAAAAAAAAATGTGTATTTTGCATCTTTAGGATGAAATGTTCTGAATATATGTTAAATCCATCTAGTCCAGCATGTCATTCAAAGCCGTTGTTTCCTTTTTTTTTTTTTTTAAAGATTTTATCTATTTACTTTACAGAGATCACAAGGAGGCAGAGAGGCAGGCAGAGAGAGAGAGAGAAGGGGAAGCAGGCTCCCTGCTGAACAGAGATCCCAGGACTCTGAAATCATGACCTGAGCTGGAGGCAGAGGCTTAACCTCCTGAGCCACCCAGGCGCCCCGCCATTGTTTCCTTTTTGATTTTCTGTTTAGCTGATTTCTCCACTGATGTGAGGGGAGTGTTGAAGTCCCCTACTATTATTGTGTTATTATGAATTCCTTCATGTTTCTTAAGAATTGCTTTATACCTTTGGATGTTCCCATGTTGGGTGCATACATATTTATAATTGTTAGATCTTGTTGGATTTTCCCCTTTATTATGATATAGTGCCCTTCCTCATCTCTTGTTTCAGTTTTTTTATTTAAAATCTAATTTGTCTGATATAAGTATTATTTGTCTGATATAAGTATTGGTGTTGTGGCATTTTTTTGATGGCTATCTGAGTGATAAATATTTATTCATCCTCTCATTTTCAATCTGCATGTGTTTTTAAATCTAAAATGAGCCTCTTGTAGGTAGCATATAGATGAATCATTTTTTCATCCATTCTGACATCCTGTGTCTTTTGATTGGACACTTAGTTCATTTACATTCAGAGTAATTATTGGTACATATTTATTTAATGCCATTTTATGAGTTGCTTTGCCAGTGTTTCTGGAGATTTTCTCTGATACTTACCTCTGATACTTGCCACTTTTGATCTCTCCTTTACACTGATAAAGTTCCCCTTAATATTTCTTGTGGGGCTGGTTTAGTGGTCAAGAGCTCTGTTAGTTTTTGTTTTTCTATGAATCTCTATTTCTCCTTCTATTCTGAATGATACCCTTTTGGGATAGAGTATTCTTGCTAACAGATTTTTCTCATTCAGCACTTTGAATATATCATGCCACTTTATTCTGGCTCACCAAGTTTTTGTTGAGAAATCTCCAACTAGCCTTTTAGGACTTCCTTTGCCTTGTTGTTTTTAAGAATTTTTTTCTTTATTACTCCGTTTTGCAAATTTAAGTAAAATAGGTCTTGGTGTTGGCCTGTCTTTGTTGATTTTGATGAGACTTCTCTGCCTCCTGGATCTGGATGTCTCTTTCCTTCCCCAGGTTAGATAAATTTTCAGCTATTATTTCCTCAAATAACTTTTTTTTTTTTTTTACCACTTTTCTCTCTCTTCTTCTGGGACTCCTGTAATTTGAATGTTAATATATTTGATGGAGTAACTGAGTTCCCTAAATCTATTATCATGTTCCATAAGTTTTCTTTCTCTTTTTTTCAGCTTCATTATTTTCCATTGTTTTGTCTTCTATATCACTGATTCTTTCCTCTGGTTCGTCCAGGGTGCTGTTCATTGCATCAAACTTGTTTCCAAGTCATTTATTGCATTCTTTACTTCTGATTTATTATTTTTTAACTCTTTTTTTTTAATGATTGTATTTATTTGTCGGAGAGAGAGAGAAAGCACAAGCAGGGAGAGCAGCAGGCAGAGGGAGAAGCAGACTTCCTGCTGAGCAAGGATCCTGACATGGGACTCTATCCCAAGCCTCCGGGATCATGACCTGAGCTGAAGGCGATCTCTTAACCTACTGAGCCACCCAGGTATCCCTAACTGTTTTTTAAAAATATTTTATTTATTTAACTGATAGATACAGAGGCAGTGAGAGAGAGAATGAGGAGCCTTACACAGAGCTTGATCCCAGAATGCTGGGATCATGACCTGAACTGAAGGCAGATGCTTAAGTGACAGAGCCACCTGGGTGCCCCTCTTCTTTTAACTCTTTTATCTCTGTGGTAAGGGTCTCCCTGTGTCTTCTTTTCTGAAACCCAATATCCTTATGATTGTTGTTTAAAATTTTCCTTATGATTGTTGTTTAGTATCCTTATGATTGTTGTTTAAAATTTTCCATCAGGTTTTTACTTACTTCTGTTTCATTTAGATCCCTGGCCATGGCCTTTATTGCTGGCCTTTATTTGGGATGGATTCCTCCATCATGGCATTTTGTCTAAGTTTAAACCTTCTTCAGTGTTAGAAAAGCCAGTTGTTTCTTATTCCTGTGAGTAATGGTTTTGTGAAAAAGAGATCATGTAGTGTCCAGTGCCTGGGCTTTAGAGAGTGTATCTGATTTGTGCTGTTTGTGCTCTGCTGTTGTGCTTCGGCTGCTTTATTCTTCAGAACAGTCATCTGCAGAGGAGCTCCTTGCCTGTGATGGGCAGAATTTGGTCCTTAACTAGAATATGATGAGTTTAATGAGGTGTGAACTTGTCTGTTTATTCAATGTGACCCAATAGTACTTCAAGTAGAAAAGAAGCCTTACACAATCTTGTCAAGAGATGTGATGTTGGCAGTGGATTCTTCTGGTCTTCTGGGGAAGGAGCCTGTAGTGATGGGACTCAGGCACCTTGACTCAGAAGGGCACTCCTTCCAGAGTGCATGGGTGTGGGACTTGTAAGTTAGGCAGGCTGTGTTGGCCCTGTGTTATTTCCTGCAGGTACCTCTGTTTTTATGCTGGGGAAGGGAAGGAAATGATACCAGCTAGCTCGTTTTTCCCCAGAGAGGGGTCTCTGTTCATGTTGCTCTCAGGGAAGCATTCAGAGAACAGAAAATTATCTCCCCTCTGGGTGTCCCAGGCAGTTTCTTTAGATTGCTGTTTCCACACTGTCTGCCTCTAGGTTTTTTGCCTACTTTCTCTCTAGGAACAGTGCAGTGACCTCTTAACTCTATTCCTGACAAGGCCACTGACCTTTAAAACCTTAGGCTTTAGAGATGTGATATGGGCAATGGCTTGTGCTGATCTTATTGGGGAGGGGCCTGTTGCACTGGGAATTGGGGAGCTTGACTGAGAAGGGCATTCTTACCAGAGCACAAGGCTATAGGACTTCTTGTGAAGTTAAGCAGCTTGTGTCAGCCCTGCCACAATGATTTTTTAATGTTGAGGCAATCTTGCATACTTGCAATAGATCCTGCTTAGTCATATTGCATAATTCTTTTGATACATTGCTGATTTCAATTTCCTTATATTGATTTTTTTTTAATTAAGTTCATGAGAGATATTGGTTTGTAAGTTTCTTTTGGCCCCTGCTTTGTGTGGTTTATTATTAGTTTATAATGACTTCATAAAATTAATTGAGAAGTGTTCTCACCTGTTTCCTGGAAGAAGTTGTTGTATTATAAGCACTAAAATTTCAAATGCTGCCTCTCTAACTTTGAGGATCATATGGCCTCAAAGGCTTAGCCGTGCATTCTCCTGGCTTCACCAAATAGATCCCCAGTCCAGAGGGAAATTTTCTTGACCTAGCTAGTTACCTTATCAACCAGATCAGCTGTCTCCCACCCAATCCTTAAACTAATGGGTTTCACCTTACTGTGTGCCCTTGGAATTATTCAAACAAGAAAATTACATCCTCATCCTCCTCAAAACAACAACAAACAAAGATCACATCACCCTCTAGTTACTATAAGGCCTGCCTTCTACAGCCCCTGATGGTTCAGTCTATTCCCAAGTACAATCCTTGTGTTGCACTGCATGGTTTGCAGTGTTCTTCTTCCCCAGGATGTGAGTGTATGTCACTAATAAACTGCAAATATAATCTGTCCAGGGGTTCCTGGGTGGCTCAGTGGGTTAAGCCTCTGCCTTCAGCTCAGGTCATGATCCCGGAGTCCTGGGATTGAGTCCCTCATTGGGCTCTCTGCTCAGCAGGGGGCCTGCTTCCCTCTCTCTCTCTCTATCTGCCTGCCTCTCTGCCTACTTGTGATCTCTCTCTCTGTCAAATAAATAAATAAAGTCTTAAAAAAATAATCTGTCCATTGTTGGATGTTGGTTGTTCTGCCATCTCCTATTATTTTGGGTGGGAGCCCCTCCTTCACCAACAGTATGAATAAAAAGTAATTAAATAATTTTGTACTGTTGGTATTCATAAATATTTTATAAAATTTTCCAGTGGAACCATCTGGTACTGGAATTTTGTTTGAAGTTTTTAAATTACAAATTATGTGTTCTTAATTGTTATAAGACTATTTACACTATTTCACCTTAGTTGAGTTTTGGTAGTATGTGATTTTCAAAGAATTGGTCGATTTCTTTTAAGTTACCCAATTGATTACCATAATTTTTAAAATTATTCTAATTTTTCTTTGCTAGTTGCTAGTTCTGTGACATCCCTATTTTGCTTCTGACTTTGGTTATCAGTGGCTTTTCTGTTTATACCTGTCTCAGTTTTGCTAGAGATTTATGACCTATATCAAAATTTTTGAATACCTAACCAATGGTTTGTTTTCTCTATTATTCTCCTGTTTGCAATCTCATTGATTTCTGTATATACATATATATATGTGTATATATATATATACACATATATATATATTTCTGTTTGCTTGTTTTTGGTTTCCTTCTAATATCCTCCTTTCTTGACATTTTTTTCTTTTCTTTTCTAAATTTCCTTATGGCACTGCTGTAATTATGTCTCAAAATTTTTATGACTTTTATTTTTATTGTCATCTAGTTCTGCTTAGCATTTTCTTTTCTTTAGACTTCACTTTGGTCTCTTTCCTTCGAATTTCCTCTTTGGTTTCTTTTTTTAAATTTCTTTTTTTAAAAGATTTTATTTATTTATTTATTTGACAGAGAGACAGATCACAAGTAGGCAGAGAGGCAGGCAGAGAGAGAGAGAAAGGGAAGCAGGCTCCCTGCCGAGCAGAAAGCCTGATGTGGGACTCGATCCCAGGACCGCTGAGATCATGACCTGAGCCGAAGACCGCGGCTTAACCCACTAAGCCACCCAGGCACCCTAATTTCTTTTTTTTAATTGAGATATAATTGAAATATACCATTATATTAGTTTCAGGTGTACAACATAATGAATCAACATTTGTATATATTGTGAAATAATCACACCAATAAGTCTAGGTATCATCCATCATCACACAAAGTTAAATATGTTTTCTATTATGAGAAGTTTTACGATCTACTCTTTTTTTTAAGATCTTAATTTAATCTTTTTCATTGTTCAAGAGTCATTGTTTATGCACCACACCCAGTGCTCCATGCAATACATGCCTCCTTAATACCCACCACCAGGCTCACCCTCTAAACTCATACCATGCTCCCCTCTAAAACCCTCAGTTTGTTTCAGGGGGCCACAGTCTCTCATGGTTCATCTCCCCCTCCGATTTCCCCCAATTCATTTTTCCTTTCCTTTTCCTAATGTTCTTCATGTTATCCTTTATGTTCGACAAGAAAAAGAAACCGTATGATAATTGACTTTCTCTGCTTGACATATTTCACTCAGCATAAACTCCTCCAGTCCCATTCATGTTGATGCAAAAATTGGGTATTCATCCTTTATGATGGCTGAGTAATATTCCATTGTATATATACACCACATCTTCTTTATGCATTTGTCTTTGAAGGGCATCTCAGCTCTTTCCACAGTTCGGCTATTATGGACATTGCTGTTATGAGCACTGGGGTACATACAGCCCTTCCTTTCACTACATCTGTGTTTTGGGGGTAAATATCTAGTAGTGCAATTGCAGGTCATAGGGTATTTCTATTTTTAATTTCTCAAGGAATCTTCACACTGTTTCCAAAGTGGCTGCACCAACGTGCATTCCCACCAACAGTGTAAAGAGAATTTCCCTTTCTCCACATCCTCTCCACCTTTTGTTGTTACTGCCTGGTTAATCTTTGTCATTCTACTGGTGTAAGGATATATCTTAATGTGGTTTTGATTTTAATTTCCCTGGTGGCTAATGTTGATGAACATTTTTTCATGTGTCTGTTACCCATTTGTATGGTTTCATGAAGGAAATTCCTGTTCATATCTTCTGCCCATTTTTTGACTTGATTATCTTTTTTGGGGGGGTGTTGGGTTTGGGGAGTTCTTTATAGATATTGGATATCACCCCGTTGACTATAGTGTCATTTGAGAATCTCTTCTCCCACTCCGTGGGTTGCCTCTTTGTTTTGTTGACTGTTTGCTGTGCAGAAGCTTTTGATCTTGATGAAGTCCCAAAAGTTGATTTTTGCTTTTGTTTCCTTTGCCTTTGGAGACATGTCTTGAAAGAGGTTGCTGTGGCCAATGTTGAAGAGGTTACTGCCTATGTTCTCCTCTAGGATTTTGAAGGATTCCTGGCTCACATTGAGGTCTTTCATCCATTTTGAGTTTATTTTTGTGTATGGTATAAGAGAATGGTCAAGTTTCATTCTTCTATATATAGCTGTCCAATTTTCCCAGCACCATTTATTGAAGAGATTATCTTTTTTCCACTGTATATTTTTTCTTGCTTTGTTGAAGATTAGGTAACTATAGAGTTGTGGGTCCATATCTGGGCTCTCTACTCTGTTCCACGCACTGGTCTATTTGTCTGTTTTTGTGTCAGTACCATGATGCCTTGGTGATAACAGCTTTGTAGTAAAATTTGAAATCAGGCAACGTGATGCCCCCAGCTTTGGTTTTCTTTTTCAATATTTCCTTGGTGATTCAGAGTCTTTTCTGGTTCCATATAAATTTTAGGATTCTTTGCTCAAGCACTTCGAAAAATGCCAGTGGTTTTTGGTCAGGATGGTGTTGAAAGTATAGATTGATCTGGGCACCATAGACATTTTAACAATGCTTATTCTTCTGATCCGTGAGCATGGAATGTTTTTCCATCTTTTTGTGTCTTCTTCAATTTCTTTCATGAGTGTTCTGTAGTTCCTTGAGTACAGATCCTTCATCTATTTGGTTAGGTTCATTCCCAGGTATATTATAGCTTTTGGTGCTATTGAAAATAGAATCAATTCTCTAATTTCCCTTTCTACAATTTCATTTGTTAGTGTATAAGAAAGCAACTGACTTCTGTGCATTCATTTTGTAACCTGGCACATTACTGATTTGCTGTATGAGTTCTAGGAATTTGGGGGTGGGGTCTTTTGGGTTTTCCACATTAAGTATCATTTCATCTGCTGAAAGAGAGAGTTTGACTTCTTCTTTGCCAATTTGAACACCTTTTATTTTGTTTTGTTTTCTGATTGCTGTTGCTAGGACTGCTAGTACTATGTTGAACAACAGTGGTGAGATTCGGCATCCTTGTTGTGTTCTTGATCTCAGTTGGAAGGCTCTCAACATTTCCCCATTGAGAAAGCTATTTGCAGTGGTTATTTCATAGATAGATTTTATGAAGTTGAGGAATGTTCCCTCTATCCCTATACTACAAAGAGTTTTAATCAGGAAAGAATGCTGTATTTTATCAAATGTTTTTTCTGCATCAATTGAGAGGACATGTGCTTCTTTTCTCTTCTTTTATTGATTCGTTCTACCACATTGATTTATTTGTGAATGTTGAACCACACCTGCATCCCAGGAATAAATCCCACCTGGTCATGGTGGATAATCTTTTTAATGTACTGCTGTATCCTATTAGCTAGGATCTTGTTGAGAATCTTGGCATTCATATTCATGGGGGATATTGGTCTGAAACTTTCCTTTTTGGTGGGGTCTTTGCTGGTTTGGGGATCAAGGTCATGTTGGCCTCATTGTAAGAGTCTGGAAGTTTTCCTTATATTTCTACTTTTTGAAACAGCTTCAGGACAATATGTATTATATCTTCTTTGAATGTTTGGTAGAATTCTCCAGGGAATCCATTGGGTCCTGGACTCTTGTTTTTTGGGAGGTTTTTGATCACTGCTTCAATCTCGTTACTAGATATTGGTCTATTCATGTTCTCAATTTCTTCCTGTTTCAGTCTTGGAAGTTTGTAGGTTTCCAGGGTTGCCTCCATTTCTTCTAGGTTTCTTAACTTATTAGCATATAGCTCTTGATAATAATTTCTGATGATTGTTTCTATTTCCTTGGTGTTAGTCATGATCTCTCACCTTTCATTCACAATTTTATTAATTTGGGTCCTTTCTCTTTTCTTTTGGATTAATCTGGTCAATGGTTTATTGATCTTTTTGATTCTTTCAAAAAACCCGGTTCTAGTTTCATTGATGTGTTCTACTGTAGCTCTGGTTTTTAATTCTTTTATCTCTGCCCTAATCTTTATTTCCTTTCTTTTGCCTTGGGTTGGCTTAATTTGTTGTTGGTTATCCAGGTCTTTAAGGTGTAAAGATAGTTTGTGTATTCAGCATTTTTTGTTTGTTTTGTTTTGTTTTGTTTTGAGTGAGGCTTGGATGGCTATGCATTCCCTCCTTAGGATCCCTATGCCACATCCCATAGGTTTTGGACTGATGTGTCTTCATTCTCATTGATTTCCATGAATTGTTTCAGTCCTTTTTTGATTTCCTGGTTGATACAAATATTCTTGAGAAGGTTGATCCTTATCTTCCAAGTGTTGGAATTCCTTCCAAACTTTTTCTTTTGATTGAGTTCTAGTTTCAAAGTGTTGTGGTCTGAGAATATGCAGGAATAATCTCAGTCTTTTGGTGTTGGTTGAGCCCAGATTTGTGACCCAGTATGTGGTGTATTCTGGAGAAAGTTCCATTTGCACGTGAGAAGAATGAATATTCTATTGTTTTAGGGAGGAATGTTCTGTATATACCTATGAGGTCTATCTGGTCCAATGTATCATTCAAAGCTCTTGTTTCTTTGTTGATTTTCTGCTTAGATGATCTTTCTGTTGCTGAGAGTGTCATCTTAAGAACCCTTACAATTAACATATTCCTATCCATATGTCTCTTTATTTTGATTAAGAGTTGGCTTATGTAGTTTTTGCTCCCATACTGGGGGCAAAAATATTTACAATTGTTAGATCTTATTGGTGGATAAACCCTTTAAGAATGCTATAGTGACCTTCTGTGTCTCTGACTACAGTCTTTAGCTTAAAATTTAATTTGTCTGATATGAGAATAATTACCCCAGGTTTCTTTTGAGGCCTGTTGCTATGAAAGATGGTTATCCATCCCTTCACTTTCAGTCTGGATATATCTTTAGATTCAAAATGAGTCTCTTGTAGACAGTGTTTGGATGGGTCCATATCCAATAGTTCTGTGGCAGAGGTCACAGTCTCAGAATTTTTCCTGTGTTGGGGGTTCATCCTCCTCATCATTCTGGTGAGAGGTGGTTGGGGGGATGTATATCTGGAAATAACTATGATCCAGGCAAGTTTCATCCTGGAAAGTTTCAGAGCAATTTGAAATCACCACCAGAAAGAAAGAAAAAAGAAAAAAAAGAGGAATGAAAAACAGCCAAAATGAGCCCCAAGAGTAAGATTTATAAATTACAAAAACAAAAGTGAACAAACAAAAAGTCTGACAAAAAAAAAAGGAAAAAGTAAAAAGAAAAAAACCAGCCAAAATGAACCCCAAGGGTAAGATTTATAAAGTTCAATAACAAAATCAAGCACACAGAAATACTGATAAAAGAATAAGATGGGAAGGTGGTTATAATCCCTCGATGTGGGCAAGGAAGTGTATTTCAGTTCTTGGATGTATCTTGTTATTATTGTTAGAGGACTCAACTTTCCAGAGATATAGGGAAATAAAAACTGACATATATTTAGGGGTAGTACTGAATAGGGAAAAAAGACTATCTTGAAACTTAGATCTATCTATGTACATACACACAGACACACACACACACACACACCAAAAAAAGGAAACAAAAGTATATGTATGAAAAAGTTCACATCAAAAATTACTATAGAATATGTTATATTATACATCTATATGAAGTGGTAAAAAATGGTAAAAATTGTAAAATGGTAAAGAAAAAGAAAAAAATGGTAAAAATGGTAAAAAAAAAAAAAAGAAGAATCATGAGAACAAATTAAAAAAGAAATAGAGGGAAAAGTTATACCTACAAAATATACAGGCTCTGGGGTAATACCTTGAGGTTAATATACTGTTTTCCCCTGATGTTGGGGTTTGCTACAGTTTTATGGGGACTATGTGATTGTTGTGTTTTTGTTATTTTGGCTTGTCTTCTGGGGGAGGGGTCTGCCACATTGTCTTTCAGTCAGTCCTGCTTGGGCTGAGTTGTCCTCCCCCCATCAAGGGCCTAGGCTTCGTGGAAACCGGTTTTTCAGACTTTCGTTCTCTAGAAGTTTTTGTTCTTTGGCAGCTTTTCATGCCTTTTCAGAGGGTCAGAGCAAAGTAAACTCTCTGACCCTAGATCTCTGCCTCAGAAAGAAGCCAGTCTGCTCCCCTCTGATTGGCCCAGAACACAGAGACTTCTTCTCTGCAACCTCTTTTCAACCCCATAACCTCCTACAGGTGGAGCATACCTCCAGACACCATCTCAGTGGTGACCTGAGGCCCCTGCTTGTCTCTGTACCCCTGTGCCACCAAAACAGTGAAAAGCACTGATCCGGGCAAGTCTGGTCCTGGCAGTTACCGTTACAGGGGCTGCTGACTAAAGCCAACACCGACGCTGGGTGTGCTCAGCCCCAGAAGTGGTGGAGGCAGCAGAGGAAGCTGTGGTGGTTGTGGACCCAGCGACTTCCATCCCTGTGTCTCCACAGGGAGACAGGACTCCAGCCTGTGCCAGGCTCTCTCAGGCACAGGTGGGGGCCAGCTGTGGTTGTCTTGGGACTGCGGGCTTAGGTCCATGCCCGCAGCCACCCAGTCCCAGCAATTGTCCCTTAAGTCCCTTTGTTTTGTTTGAGTGCTGTTATTAATGCCTTCCCATGTCACAGCCACCTATCTCCAAGCTAATGTTGGTGATTCTTCTGTTGATCCTCTGATATTGGTCTGTGTACTCCCAGCTCCTCTGTACCTCTCCACTGATGATTCTCTGTCCCCATAGAGATCCAGAAGTGTATGATCTTACATCTCAGGCTGATTTCATGGGTGTTCAGAGTGCTCTGGTAGATATCTAGCTCACCTCAGGGGACCAGTTGAAATAGGGTCTCCTATTCCTCTGCCATCTTGCCCTTCCCGTAGAGTAAATTTTTAAATTCACTAGACCTATCTTTTATTTGGAGTATATTGACCATGTTCATTTAAAGTTATTATTTAGGGTGGTGAGAAGTTAAGGTGACAGAGCAGTAGGGGGACCCTGGACTTGCCTTGCCCCTCAAATACAGCTGGATCAACATCAAATCATTTTAGATAACTAGGAAATCAATCTAAGGATTAAAACAACAATCTCACAATTAGAGGGAAAGAAAGTGACAGGTGTGAGGTGCAGAGACATGAATTGGGAGAAAGAAAAGCCATAGTTATGCAGAGGGGATGGAGGCCTTTTCATGGAAAAAAGACAGGAAGACAGGGGGAGAGGGGGAGGGAGAACAGTGTGTCAGATTCAATTGTCCAAGAAAAACCCTTCAAGACCATTGATTGTGGAGTTGAAAAGAACACGATGCCAAGTTTTTGCAAACAGTTGAGCTCAAATTCTGAGGTTTTAGAAGTCTGTTCCTGGAGAGAGTGAGGGTAGAGGCCTGGAGCAGACATTGGACAGCATGGTGTGGGGGATTTCCTGGGTCGCACTAGAAGAGAATGTCCCCCTTCCTAGAATTCATTTGGGAGAGGCTGTATTTCATTTCCAAGGACAAGGGACTTGACAGGTGTCATTGAGCAACCACTCAACAGCAGGGGACACACACACAGATCAGATAACCTGGTCGCAGCTTTTTGCTGTGCTTCACTATAGACTCCATGCACCTACATGGCTATGCAACTGGCCTTCTGGGAAAGTCAGGTGCCTGGTCTAATGCTGTAAATCTCTCTTACAGTGGAGGGGAGTGAATCCCCACATTGCCAGGTCCTTTAAGATTAGGAGTTTGGAATTTCAGCTTTGCACAAGAAATAAAACATAGAACTGTGGTGCTGGTCATGCTGGCAGTCTGCACACAGATAGGTTGAGGGCTGGTATCTGACCGAAGCCTGAGACAAAGGAGGGGAGATTGTTGCTTTTCTATGAGAGCTTTCTGAACAGTAGCAGGAGCAAGTTCCCCTCCCTGGGATGAGAGGGCAGGATGGCATCATCTTCCACCTCCCTGCCCACTAGCACTGTTGGACTTCTGCAAGCAACACAGCACCCCCAGTGGAGGCTGGAGCCACTTACATCAAACCTCACCACCCCACACCCTGTAAGGACATTTTTACTAGAGCAAATCTGACTATGAGCCAGTGCAGTAGCCCCCCACCCCCAGCAGATCAACATAGCCCCCACCCCATATATCAAATCTACTGATCATAGAGTGCTCCAAAGCATCAGCTTTAGTTATAGTAGAAATAGGAACAGACTTTATATTTTATTTTTTTTTTCTGTTTTCTTTGAGATCAGGCTTAGAATTTTTGGTTTGCTGTTTGTCTATTTGTTTACTTTTCTCATTTTTTGGATCAGCCTTCTTTATTTTTTCTTTTTTACACCTTTTCTTCAGAATCACTTATCATTTTTTGTTTATTGGTTTGTTTGCTTTTTTTTCCCTAATTTTTCCTTTTTATTTGGATCAAGCTTTTTTTTTTTAATTAGGTTTATTTTAACAAATCTAAGCACACCTTGATAAAGGTCCAAACACTCTTTACTGCAGGCAAGGAGGAGCTGTGTAGAGGGTTGACCTGTGGGAAAGAGCAGACAAAATACAATACCAGAGTACAAATAGCATACACTGGAAATTCTTTCTGAAGTGCTACACCCTGGACAATGTATGACCCCTTTTTAATATGACATTATCCTCAGGAGCAGAAAAATATAACAAGCCTTCATTACACTAAAAAACAAAACAAACAAACAAAAAATACTAGACAAAATGACAAGATGGAGCAATCCTCCCCAAAAGAAAGATAAAGAGGAAATCATAGCCAGGGATTTGCTCTAAACAGATACAAGTGATATATCTGAATAAGAATTTAGAAAAACAGGGGTGCCTGGGTGGCTCAGTGGGTTAAGCCTCTGCCTTCAGCTCAGGTCATGATCCCAGGGTCCTGGGATCGAGTTCTGCATCGGGCTCTCTGATTGGCAGGGAGCCTGCTATCTCCTCTCTCTCTCTCTCTCTCTCTCTCTCTCTCTCTGCCTACTTGTGATCTCTCTCTGTCAAATAAATAAATAAAATATTGAAAAAAAAAAGAATATAGAAAAACAGTCAAAAGAATAGTAGGCGAGCTTGAAAAAAGCATAGAAAAGATCAGAGAACCCTTGCTGCAGAGAAAAGAGACCTAAAATCTAGTCAGACCAAGTTAAAAAATGATATAACTGAGATTCAAAATTGACTGGATTTAATAAGATCAACAAAACAGGTTATCATTAAGATATATCATCGTGAAACTTGTAAAATACAAAGAAAAAGAACATTTGGAAAGCAGCTAGGGACAAAAGGTTCTTAATCAACAAGGGTAGACACATAATGTTAGTGGCAGACCTGTACACAGAAATTGGGCAGGACAGTAGAGAGTGACATGATATATTCAATGTAGTAAATGGGAAAAATATGAAGCCAATAACACTTAATCCAACAAGGTTGTCATAAGAATAGGAGAGATAGAGTTTCCCAGACAAACAAAAATTAAAGGAGTTCATGAACACCAAACCAGATCTGCCAGAAATATTAAAGGGGGACATTTGAGTGAGAAGAGAGACCAAAAGTAACAAAAATTAGAAAGGAACAGAGATAATCTATAGGAACAAGACTTTATAGGCAATGAAATTGCCCTAAATTCATGTCTATCAATAATGATTCTGAATGTAAATGGACTAAATGCTCCAGTCCAAAAAACAAAACAGGATATGAGTGAAACCATGGGATAATTGTCTTTCTTTGCTTGACTTATTTCACTTAGCATAATCCCTTCCAGTTCTATCCATGTAAATGCAAATGGGAACCATGAGAGACTACGGACTCAGGGAAATAAACTGAGGGTTTCAGAGTAGAGGGAGGTGGGAGGACACGTTAGCCTGGTGATGGGTATAAGGAGGGCACATATTGCAATGAGCACTGGGTCTTATATGCAAACATGAATCATGGAACAAACTAGATTTTAAAACAATGATTGTAATAAGAGATGAAGAAGGGCACTACATTGTAATGAAAGGTCTATCCAACAAGAAGATCTAAATATTGTAAGTATTTATGATCCCAAATTGGGAGGACCCAAATATATAAATCAATTAATAACAAGCTTAAAATCATTAATAATAAAACAATGATAGTAGGGGATTTTAACACCTCACTTACAGCAATGAAAAAATCATCTAAGCAACAAAACAACAAGAAATCAATGTCTTTGAATAACACACTGGACCAGATGGACTTAACACATAAATTGAGAGCACATCATCTTAAAGGAGCAGAATACAAATTCGTTTTGAGTGAACATGTAACATTTTCCAGAAGAGATCATGTACTAGGTCACAAATAAGGATTCAATAAATACAGAAAGACTGAAATTATACTCTGCATATTTTCAGACCACAATGCTATGAAAATTGAAGTCACCCACAAGAAAAAATTTGGAAATGACACAAATACATTGTGTCATTTACCTCAATGTATTCGTGTCATTTACCTCACAAATTTACCTCAATAGAGGTAAAGAACATCCTTCAAACAACAAATGGGTTAACCAGGAAACAAGAGAAGGAAATAAGAGAAATAACCGGGAAATAAGAGAAGAAATTAATAAAGATATGAAAGCAAATGAAAATGAAAACACAACAGTCCAAAACCTTTAGGATACAGCAAAGGCACCCCTAAAGTCTAAAATACACAACCTAAATTTAGGTAGCTGGAAAAAGAAAAGAAATGAAAGCCAAAAAACAGCAGAAGAAAGGACATAATATTAGAACAGAAATGATTGACATAGAAATTAAAAACAGAACAGATCAACAAAAATATAGCTGGTTCTTTGAAAGAATTAACAAAATTGATAAACCCCTAGCCAGATTTATCAAAAACAAAAGAGAAAGGACACAAATAAATAAAATCATGAATGGAAGAGGAGAGATCACAACAACATCAAAGAAATACAAATAATTATATGAGAATATTATGAACAATTATATGCTACCAAATTGGGCAATCTGATAGAAATTGATAAATTCCTTGAGACATATAAACTTCCAAAACTGAAACAGGAAAAAGTAGGAAATGTGATCAGACCCATAACCAGCAAAAAGCAAAGAAATTGAATCAATAATCAAATATCTTCCAATAAACAAAAGTCCAGGGATGGATGGCTTCCCAGAGAATTCTACCAAACATTTAAAGAAGAATGCATATTTATTCTGAAACTGTTCCAAAAAAAGTTCTAAAATCATTCTATGAAGCCGGCATTACCTTGATTATAAAACAAGATGAAGGGGGAGACAAGATAGCAGGGAAGTAGAAGGAGGCACCATATCTACCTGTACCCTAAAGTGAGCTGATTACCTACCAAACAACTCTGATCACCCATGAAATCAGCCTGGGATCAGAATGATATATGTCTGGATCTCTATGGGGGCAGAAGATGCCAGTGTGCAGGTAAAGCAGAATGGGAACATTGGACTGATATCAGAAGATAAACAAAAGGGGAAGGGAACCACCAGAGGCGACCCATTGGAAAGTAATACCCCAAAATGAGAGTGCCCTGCGTCTGGAGACCAGCATTAATTTGGAGTCTGGTTGAAAGCACTCAAAAAGAGCAAAGGATCACAGGGGAAAATTGAGGGAATCGGGGCAGTTAGGGACAGGGACTTAAGTCCCCAGACCCAGGACAAACGCCCCCCCCGCCCCCGGACTGAGCCAGAGAGAGAGCAGCGGAGAAACCAGGTCTTGGTCCCTGAGCGGCCAGATCACCTGAGAATGCATGGAGTCCCGTGAGGGGCTGGGAGCCTCACCAGCCTGCAGAAACACAGCCTTTTTGCACTCTCCACGTGAGCGACGTGCCCTGCTATCAGAGCCTGAGATGCACGCGCCCCACACCCTCCACTGAGAGAGGTGCACACAGGCGCCAGCCCTGGCCAGCGGGAAAATCTCAGTGTGAGATCGCTGATTGGAACCTCTCTGGTGGTCCGGAGCTGCCCAGACAGCCACCGCTGTCGTGGTTTTGGGTACAAGCAGGAATTCCTGTGTCCCCAGGGACCACGACTCAGAATGAGCTCTGCCAGTGGTCAAGGGGGAACTTATGTGCTCTGCAGCACCCAGAGGGGAACAGATTGAGGCTTCGTGCTGAGAGAGAGGTCGGGGTGCAGTTTGCTTTCCTCTAAACCTCCCAAAACCATCAAAAGCTGTCAAGGTGAGAGAAAAAAGAAAAAAAAAAAAAGAAAAAAACAAATATAAAAACCTCCAGAGAACAAAAGCCTGAAAAACCGGTTTCCTCACAGCCCACCCCCTTGAGGGGAGTGGGAGGACTTAACTCAGGGAACATTGCCTGAAAACCCACGTGGCAGGCCCCTCCCTCAGAAAACCAACCAGGAAAAAAAAAAAAAAGACGACAAGAGAGGAACCATCACTACTTCATAGATAAAACTTTTATTTTTAATTCGTTCCCACTATTCTGGTTCATTTTTTTAAAATATAGATATTTCTTTAACCTATTTACCATCACAGTCAGATGTCCAGTACATCAAATTCCATAATAACCTTTTAACCTGAACTTTTTGATACATTTACCCGTGTTTTTCATTTGCTTTTCTATTTTTTAATTTTTTTAAAATTTTAGTTTAGTTTATTATTTTTGTGTGTTTTGATTTTTTAATATTCATATAGAGTTAATCTTCAAGTTAATCCCCTTTCCCCAATCAATGCTACCCCTATAGTTAAACAAATTTTTAATCCCCCTTTATTTTAGAAAAGTTGAGTCCTTTAACAAAGATATCAAGATACATCCAGGAAGAATCAAAATAATCTTCCTTGCCCACACTGAGAATTAATAACCATTCTCCCATCTTTTTCTTCCACCAGTGTTTCTGTGTATTTGTGTTTGTCTTGGTAGTATATAAATCTTAAAATTGGGTTCTTTTCGATGAGGTTATTTTCCTTTTTTGCTTTCATATATATATATATATATATATATATATATATATATATATATATATATTTCTCTTGTCATATACTTTTGTCAGTCTTTTTGTTTCTCTGTTTTTGTTTGTATACTTCATAAATTTACCTTGGGGCTGATTTGGACTGAGACTTCTCTTTTATCTTCCCTTTTATTCTTGTCTCTCTCTCTCTTTTTTTTTCTTTTTCTTTTGTTTTTTCTTTCATTTGGGTGGGGACACCTGATTGCTCAGAAGCATTCCAGGGTGCTCCTTGACTGCACCACGGTCTATATATTCAGCTACATCCATTCAGCCATCTCTCACCAAAATGACTAGGAGGAGGAATACCCAACAGAAGAAAAAATCAGAGGATGGGCCTTCTGCAACAGAGGTAATGGCTATTGACATAGACAGTATATCAGAAAGGGAATTCAGGCTAACAATTATCCAGGCAATAGCTAGGATGGAGAAAGCCATGGATGACCAAATGGAATTGATTAGGGCAGAACTGAAAGCCACCAGGGATGATGTTCACAATGTTAGGGCAGAACTGAAAGCCACCAGGGATGATGTTCACAATGCTCTCAATGAGTGTCAGTCTAATCTAAATTCTCTAAAAGCTAGGGTAACTGAGACAGAAGATAGAATTAGTGATCTGGAGGACAAACAGAGAGAAAGGATCAGGAGGAACCCTTGAACAAACAGCTTAGAAGCCACGAAAACAGAATCAGGGAAATAAATGATGCCATGAAACGTTCCAATGCCAGAACGATTGGAATCCCTGAAGGAGAGGAGAAAGAAAGAAGTCTAGAAGATATAGTGGAACAAGTTCTCCATGAAAATTTCTCCAATCTCGTGAATGAAACCAGCATTCATGTACTAGAGGCAGAATGGTCTCCCCCAAGATTATAGATTCTCAAAAGTCCTCGAGACACCTAATAGCAAGAATTAAGAATTATAATTCTAGGCAGGCCCTCTTGAAGGCAACTAGGACAAAGAAGCTCCTTACATACAGAGGAAAGCCCATCAGAATAACATCAGACCTGTCCATAGAAACCTGGAAAGCCAGAAAGGACTGGCAAGATATACTCAGGGCACTAAATGAGAAGAACATGCAGCCAAGAATAATTTATCCAGCAAGACTGACATTCAAAATGGATGGAGAGATAAAGAGTTTCCAAGACAGGCAAGGCTTAAAGAGTATGCGACCACCAAGCTGACACTGCAGGAAATATTAAGGGGGGTTTTATAAAAGAGGAAAAATCCTAAGAATATAATTGAACAGAAATATAGAGACAATGTACAGAAAGAAATACTTCAAAGGTAACACGATGTCAATAAATACGTATCTATCAATAATCAATCTCAATGTGAATGGCCTAAATGTGCCCATAAAATGACACGGGGTTGAAGATTGGATAAAATGACAGAACCTATCCATATGTTGTCTACAAGAGACTCACTTGGAACCAAAGGACACACCCAGGCTGAAAGGGAAGGGATAGAGAAGCATCTTTCATGCCAATGGGCCTCAAAAGAAGGCCGGGGTAGCGATTCTCATATCAGATAAATTAGATTTTAAACTAAAGACTGTAGTAAGAGATATAGAAGGACACTACATCATTCTTAAAGGGACTATCTACCAAGATGATCTAAAAATTGTAAATCTGTATGCCCCCAATATGGGAGCAGCTAATTATATAAGTAAACTATTAATCAAGATAAAGAGTCCTATTGATATGAATACATTAATAGTAGGAGATCTTAACACGCCTCTCTCAGTAATAGACAGATAATCCAAGCAGAAAATCAATGAAGAAACAAGAGCATTGAATAACACATTGGACCAGATGGACCTCATAGATATATACAGAACATTCCACCCTAAAACAACAGAATACTCATTCTTCTCTAGTGCACATGGAACCTTCTCCAGAACAGACATACTGGGTCACAAATCAGGGCTCAACCGATACCAAAAGAATGAGATTATTCCCTGCTTATTCTCAGATGACAATGCTTTGAAACTGGAACTCAACTGCAAGAAAATGTCTGGAAGGAATTCAAACACTTGGAAGCTAAAGACCACCCTGTTCAAGAATGTTTGATTATCCAGAAAATCAAAGAAGAACTTAAACAATTCATGGAAACCAATGAGAATGAAGACACGTCGGTACAAAACCTATGGGATACAGCAAAGTCTGTCCTGAGGGGGAAATACATAGCCATCCAACCCTCCCTCAAAAAAATTGAAAAATCCAGAATACAACAGCTGTCTCTACACCTTAAAGAACTGGAGAATCAACAACAAATCAAACCAACTCCACACACAAGAAGGGAAATAATCAAGATTAGAGCAGATATCAATGAAGTAGAAACTAGAGATACAGTAGAACATATCAATGCAACTAGAAGCTGGTTTTTTGAAGGAATCGGTAAGATCGATAAACCATTGGCCCCATTAATCCAAAAGAAAAGAGTGAAAGCTCAAATTCATAAAATTATGAATGAAAAGGGAGAGACCACAACTAACACCAAGGAAGTAGAAACAATCATCAGAAGTTATTATCAACAGATATATGCCAATAAGTTAAGCAACCTAGATGAAATGGATGCATTCCTGGAAAACTATAAACTCCCAATATTGAACCAGGAAGAAATTGAAAGCCTGCATAGACCGATATCTAGTAACGAGATTGAAGCAGTGCTCAAAAACCTCCCAAAAAACAAGAGCCCAGGACCTGATGGATTCCCTGGGGAATTCTACCAAACTGTCAAAGAAGAAATAACACCTATTCTCCTGAAGCTGTTTCAAAAAATTGAAGCAGAATGAAAACTTCCAGACTCTTTTTATGAAGCCAGAATTACCCTGATCCCTAAGCCAGGCAAAGACCCCACCAAAAAGGAGAATTTCTGACCAATATCGCTAATGAATATGGATGCTAAGATTCTCAACCAGATCCTAGCAAATAGGATCCAACAGCACGTTTAAAGATCATCCACCATTACCAGTTGGGATGCATCTTTGGGTTACAAGAATGGGTCAACATTCGCAAATCAATCAATGTGATAGAACAAATCAATAAAAGAAGGGAGAAGAACCACATGGTCCTCCAATTGATGCAGAAAAAGCATTTGACAAAATCCAACATCCGTTCCTGATTAAAACCCTTCAAAGTATAGGGATAGAGGGAACATTCCTGAACTTCATAAAATCTATCTATGAAAGACTCACAGCAAATATCATCCGCGATTGGAAAAAGCTCACAGCCTTCCCGTTGAGATCAGGAAAATGACAGGGATGCCCACTCTCACCACTCTTCTTCAACATAGAATATGAAGTCCTAGCAACAGCAATCAGACAACAAAGAGAAACAAAATTATCCAAATTGGCAAGGAAGAAGTCAAACTCTCTCTCTTTGCAGATGACATGATACTTTATATGGAAAACCCAAAAGACTCCACCCCCAAACTACTAGAACTCATACAGCAATTCAGAAACCTGGCAGGATACAAAGTCAATGTAGAGAAATCAGTGGCTTTCTTAACACTAACAATGAAAATACAGAAGGGGAAATTAGAGAATCGATTGCATTAACTATAGCACCAAGAATCATAAGATACACGGAAAAAAAACCTAACCAAGGAGGTGAAGGATCTGTACTCGAGGTACTACAGAACACTCATGAAAGAAATTGAAGAAGACACGAAAAGATGGAAGACCATCCCATGCTCTTGGATTGGAAGAATAAACATTGTTAAAATGTCTACAGTGCCTAGAGCAATCTATACTTTTCATGCCAGTCTGATCAAAATTCCACTGGTATTTTTCCAAGAGCTGGAGCAAATAATCCTAAAATTTTTATGGAATCAGAAGAGATCCCGAATCGCTAAGGAAATGTTGAAAAACAAAAATAAAACTGGTGGCATCACGTTACCTAATTTCAAGCTTTACGACAAAGCTGTGATCACCAAGGCAGCATGGTAGTGGCATAAAAACTGACACATAGACCAATGGAACAGAGTAGTGAGCCCAGATATGGACCCTTAACTCTATGGTCAAAAAATCTTCAACAAAGCAGGAAAAAATATACAGTGGAAAAAAGACAGTCTCTTCAATAAATGGTGCCGGGAAAATTGGACAGCTATATGTAGAAGAAGGAAATACCACTATTCTCTTAGTCCATACACAAAGATAAACTCAAAACGGATAAAAGACCTCAACGTGCGACGGGAATCCATCAGAATACTAGAGGAGAACATAGGCAGTAACCTCTTTGATATCAGCCACAGCAACTTCTTTCAAGATATGTCTCCAAAGGCAAAGGAAACAAAAGCAAAAATGAACTTTTGGGACTTCATCAAGATCAAAAGCTTCTACAGAGCAAAGGAAACAGTCAACAAAACAAAGAGGCAACCCACGGAATGGGAGAAGATATTTGCAAATGACAGTACAGACAAAAGGTTGATATCCAGGATCTATAAAGAACTTCTCAAACTCAACACACACAAAACAGAGAATCATATAAAAAATGGGCAGGAGATATGAACAGACACTTCTCCAGTGAAGACATACAAATGGCTATCGGACACATGAAAAAATGTTCATCATCACTAGCCATCAGGGAGATTCAAGTTAAAACCACATTGAGATACCACCTTACACCAGTTTGAATGGCCAGAATTAGCAAGACAGGAAACAACGTGTGTTGGAGAGGATGTGGAGAAAGGGGAACCCTCTTACACTTTTGGTTGGAATGCAAGTTGTTGCAGGCTCTTTGGAGAACAGTGTGGAGATTCCTTAAGAAATTAAAAATAGAGCTTCCCTATGAGCCTGCAATTGCACTACTGGGTATTTACCCAAAGAATACTGATGTAGTGAAAAGAAGGGCCATCTGTACCTCAATGTTTATAGCAGCAATGGCCACGGTCACCAAACTGTGGAAAGAACCAAGATGCCCTTCAATGGACGAATGGATAAGGAAGAGGTGGTCCATATATACTATGGAGTATTATGCCTCCAGCTGAAAGGATGAATACCCAACTTTTGTATCAACATGGACGGGACTGGATGAGATTATGCTGAGTGAAATAGGTCAAGCAGAGAGAGTCAATTATCATACGGTTTCACTTATTTGGGGAGCATAACAAATAATATGGAGGACATGGGGAGATGTTGAGGAGAAGGGAGTTGAGGGAAATTGGAAGGGGAGATGAATCATGAGAGCCTATGGACTCTGGAAAATACCTGAGAGTTTTGAAGGGGAAGGGGTGGGAGTTTGGGCGGAGCCAGGTGGTGGGTATTATGGAGAGCACGTATTGCATGGAGCACTGGGTGTGGTGCAAAAACAATGAATACTGTTACTTTGAAAAGAAATAAAAAAAAATTTAAAAATAGGAATGGAAAAAAGAACATAAAATAAACTCAAAATTTATTAACAGGGAAAAAAAAGCAAGATGAATGCCCCCACTAAAAAGGAGAATTAGTAACAAATATTCCTAATGAACATGGGTACAACAATATTAAACAAGATACTACCAAATTGAATCCAACAGTTTGTTAAATGAATTTTTCACCATGATCAAGTCGGACTTAATCCTGGGTTGCAGGATTGGTTCAATACCCAGAAATTAATTAATGTGATATACCACATTCATTAAAGAAAGGATAAGAACTATACAATTCTCTCAAAGTTGCAGAAAAAAAAGTGTCAAAATACAGCATAATTTCTTGATCAAAATCCTCAAGAAAGTACTTATAGAAAGATTGTACCTCAACATCATAAAGCCCATACACAAAAGACCCATACATAATAATATCCTCAATGGGAAGAATAAACACAAACAAGAACAAACTGAGAGCTTTACCCTAGGGTCAAGAACAAGATAGAGATTTCTGTTATCATTGTTGTTCAACATAGTAGTGGAAGTTCTAGCCTCAACAATCACACAGCAAAAAGAAATAAAAGATGTCCAAGTCTGCAAAGTAAAACTTTCACTCTTTACAGTTGACATTATACTCTATGTAGAAAACCTGAAAGATTCCACCCAGAAAAATGCTATAAATGATATTTGAATTCAGCAAAATCACAGGATATAAAATCAATGTACAGAAATCTGTTGGATTTTGTATACAAATAATTCTTCAGCAGAAGTAGAAATCAGGGAATGGATCCCATTTACAACTGCATCAAATAACATAAGATGTCTAGGAATGAACCTGAATGAAGAGGTAAAAGATCAGTACTCTGAAAACTATAGAACAATTTTAAAAGAAATTGAAGTTGACACAAAGATATGGAAAAGAATTTGATGCTCATGGATTGGAAGAACAAACGTTGGGGAATCAAGATGGTGGAAGAGTAGGGTACCTCATTTCACCTGGTCCCTCAAATTTTGCTGGATGTCTATCAAACCATTCTGAACACCCACGAATTCAGCCTGAGATGTAAGAAAATACATCTGGAACTCTACAAGCAGATTAAAGAGTGCCTTTTGCAAGGTAGGAGGTGCAGAATTGTGAATCTGTGAGGAAATATTGGAAGATAAATGGAACAGGGAGTGAGTCTTCATAAGCTGGCTACTGTAAAGTAATATAACAGTAGACCACAAATATAGAACCCTTAGAAATCTGTTCTACTGAGAGACATCCCTTTCTGAAAGGGGCTCAGAGGATGGAAGGGGCAGAATTCTATGGGTCATTGTGGTTTCAGGATCCCAGGAGGCACAGAAAGAATGCGGGTGCCTGAGCTGATAGAGTGTTCAAGCTATGGATCAGGGAAACTGGTTATGGTCAGCTCTGGCTGCCATAAATCAGGCCAGACCAGTAGAAAGACTGCTCTTTGCCTGAGCACACTGAAAAGGACTGGAATGTGCGGGCTATTTAACAATCCCTGGGAGGGACAAATCACCTGTGCCACAGCTAGGCAACACCTCTCAGGGTGGCAGTGGCCCTAGAAAGGACAGTAGGGAAGCACCCAGTGGTGATCTGGGAGCAGAGGAAAAGGGTACATGCATGAGCCCACAATAGCCTGCAGTCAGAAAGGCACAAAGTGCGGGGCACCTAGGTGACTCAGTGGGTTGAACCTCTGCCTTTAGCTCAGGTCATGATCTCAGGGTCCTGGGATCGAGTCCCACATTGGGTTCTCTGCTCAGCGGTGAGCCTGCTTCCCACTCTCTCTCTGCCTGACTCTCTGCCTACTTGTGATCTCTCTCAGTCAAATAAATAAATAAAATCTTTTTAAAAAATTAAAAAAAAAGAAAGGCACAAAGTGCAGTGATGTTCCCAGGTCCCTGGGATGCCCCCTGGGAGGACTGCAGTGGGCATGAACTGTGGAACACTGCAGACTCTGGCACACACAGAAGTGAAAACTGTTTGACCCAGACGATTTATTGAAGAGGGTCACTGCAGTTTTGTGGCTCTGGGCCAGATTTCCAGGCATGGCCTTTTTTTCTCTGACCCTCTGAAGAGGCCAGGAAAGCCACCATGGGGAAAAAAAGCCACACAGTTGACCAGCTTACACTGAGCCCATCCCCCTGACAAGGGGTGGGACAATGCCACCCAGGAAAAGACACCTGAGAAGCAGCACAGCAGGCCCCTCTCCCAGAAGACAGACTGGAAAAACAGGTGAATGACAAGTTTATGGACCTCATGAGACTGTAAAACTCCAGTGCCATGGGAAAATAGTATACTGAGCTCCAGGCATTTCCTCACAAATCATTTCCCTTTAGTCTAAAATTCCCCATTTCTTTTCTTTTCTGTTTTTTTTAATATCATTTTCTTGTTTTAACCAGATTCTCATTTTACCAACTTAGATTTTTAAGTTGCTTTTTAATTTTTATTTTTTCACATATACATTTTATTGCTATATGCTTCATTCTAGTCCTTTTTTTTCACTGTACTCAATTACATATATATGTGTATATTTTTTTCAATATATATATATATGATGAGAGAAAGTTTTGCATTCTTTGCAATTTTGGGATGTAGAGTCTTCTAACGCACAGACCAAAACTCATTCAGGAACAAGTGGATCACCCTGCTTTGTCCACCCTGTGACATAGTCTCTCCCCATCCCCTTTTTCATATTGTTTTGTTTTGTTTTGGCTTTGTTTGATTTTCTTTGGTGGCTTGTGACCACTTCAGATTTTTCTAGGGCATATTTTGTTTGGGTCATGGTTGATATTTTGGACTCTGTTCATTCACTCACCCATTATTCCCTGGGAAAAATGACTAGGAGGAAGAACTGAAAAGAAAAGAAAGAATCAGAGCCAATATTCTCTGTCACAGAGATAAATGATATGGATATAAGTAAGATGTCAGAGATGGAATTCAGGATAGCAATTAGAAAGTTAATAGCTAGGATTGAAAAAAGCGTAAGTGAAAGTACAGAATCTCTAAGAGTGGAAATAGATCTAATCAGGCTGAACTTAAAAATGCTATGAATGAGATGCAGTTCAAGTTGGATGCTCTTAACAGCTAGGGTCAATGAGGCAGAAGAAGAATAAGTGATATAGAGGAGAGGCTGATGGAAAGGAAGGAATGTGAGGAAAAGAGAGAAAGACAACTAATAGTCCATGAAGAAATGCTTGAGGAATTTAGTGCTTCTTGAAACCGACCAATATCAGAATATTTGGGATGCCAGTAAGGGTGGAAAGAAAGAGAGGACCAGAAGGTTTATTAGAGTAAATCATAGGTGAGAACTTCCCTAATCTGGGGAAGGCAACAATCATTCATTTCCAAGAGACAGAGAGTACCTCTCCCAAAATGAATAAAAATAGTTCAACCCCCTGACATAATAGTGAATCTTGCAAGTCATAGAGCTAAAGAAACTATCTTGAGAGCAGTGAGGGAGAGAAGGTTCCATATCTATATATCTATATATAGATATAGATATAGGTCACTACTTCATTACCCATTCATCAATTGATGGCTTTTCTAAAATCATCATAACCATAATGGCTTTTCTAAAATCATCAGAATATATATATATATATATATATATATATATATATATATATATATAATGGGATATTATTCAGCCATTAAAAATAATGAAATATTGCCACTTGCAACAACATGGATGGAGCTAGAGTGTATTAAGGGAAATAAGTCAGTCAGAAAAAGACAAATACCATATGATTTCACTTATATGTGGAATTTAAGAAACCACAGAGATTAACATGGGGAAGGGAAGGAAAAATAAAATAAAAACAGAGAGGAAGGTAAGCTATTAGAGGCTCTTAGCTCTACAGCACAAACTGAGAATTGCTGGAAGGGATAGTCTATATGGGAGACGGGCATTACGGAGGGCACTTTTTAATGAGAACTGGGTGTTATGTGTAACTGACCACTAAATTCTATTCCTGAAACCAATGCCACACTATATGTTAGCTAACTTGAATTTAAATAAAATCTTGGAAGAAATAATTAATAATAAGTTTATATTTGTGTCCTCTCTTTCTCTTTTGTCTTTTTCTCTTGGCTTCTTGTTGATTACTTGTGTGTTTTTGTGGGGGAGGATTTCATTTTGCTTTAATTATACTGGTTTTGAAAATATCATATTTATAGCTTTTTTGTGGTTTCCCTAGATATTCCATTATTCATATGTAACTTGTCACAGACAAAATGTACTGAATGTCTTACCACTTCAAATGAAGTATTGAAACTCTGCTTCCACTTGGGTACTTTTATATCCCTAACTATTAAATATAACTTATTCAGTATTTCATACACAAATATTGAACACTGAAACTGATGATATAATTTTTGTTTCAACAGTCAGATATGATTTAGGGAATTCATTGGAAGAAGAAAAAAATTATACTTAACTTTACTTTTACCCATTTAGTTGTTCTTTCATTTATCAAGTTCCAATATTTCCTATCATTTTCTTTGCTTGAAGAGCTTCCTTCAGGCATTAGTCAAAGGTAGATTTGCTCAGAACAAATTATCTTAGTATTCTTATGTCCTTGAATATCTCCTCTTACCTTTCATTTCTGAGGGATAATTTCACTGACTGCATAATTCTCAGTTAACTATTTTTTTTCTTTCAGTATTTAAAAAAAATACCACTTCTTTCTTCTCTTTTTAAGAGTTTATTTATTTATTTGAGAGATGGAGTAAGTGAGAGAAAGCATGAGAGGGAAGGTCAGAGGGAGAAGTAGACTCCTTGTGGAGCTGGGAGCCCAATGTGGGACTCAATTCCAGGGCTCCGGAATCATGACCTGAGCTGATGGCAGTCACTTAACCAACTGAGCCACCCAGGTGCCCCTATACCACTTCTTTCTGATTTCCATGATTTCAAATGAGAAATTCACTGTTTTGGAATTGGTATCCTCCTACTGGTAAGGAATCATTTTTCTGGTTGCACTTAATATTTGTTTTCTTTGTATTTAGTTTTCAGAACTTTAATTATGACATATTTGGCATAAATCTATTTGGGTTTATTCTCTTTAATGTTTACTCAGCTTTTTACATCTATAGGTTAATTTCTTTCATCAAATCTGAGAAGTTTCATGCATTATTTCTTCAAAAATTTCTTCATTTAGAATCACTGTATCCTCTACTTCTGGAATTCAAATTATGTAAATATTAGATTTTGGATTATCACCCAAAGGGTTCTAGGTCTTGTTCATTTTTATTTTATAGTCTATTTTTTCTTTGTTGTTTATATCATGGAAATTCTACTGATCTGACATAAAATTAACCAACTCTATTTTCTGTCATCTCTTCTACAGACCCATGCTGGTAATTTTAAATTTTGGTTATTTTGTTTTTCAACCCTTCATTCCTATTGCACTTTTTATTATAGATTTTTAAATTTTTTATAAACATATAATGTATTTTTCCCCCAGGGGTACATGTCTGTGAATCACCAGGTTTACACATTTCACAGCACTCACCATAACACATAGGCTCCCCAATGTCCATATCCCCACCACCCTCTCCCGACCCCCCTCCCCACAGCAACCCTCAGTCTGTTTTGTGAGATTGAGTCTTATGGTTTGTCTCCCTCCCGATCCCATCTTCATTTTTCTTTTCCTACCCCCCAAAACCCCATGTTGCATCTCCACTTCCTCATATCAGGGAGATCATATGATAGTTGTCTTTCTCTGATTGACTTATTTGGCTAAGCATAATACCCTCTAGTTCCATCCACGTCATCACAAATGGCAAGATTTCATTTCTTTTGATGGCTGCATAGTATATGCATTGTATTCCATTGTATATATATATATACCACATCTTCTTTATCCATTCATCTGTTGATGGACATCTAGGTTCTTTCCATCGTTGGGCTATTGTGACATTGCTGCTATAAACATTTGGGTGCACGTGCCCCTTCGGAGCACCACGTTTGTATCTTTAGGGTATATACCCAGTAGTGCAATCGCTGGGTCATAGGGTAGCTCTATTTTCAGCTTTTTGAGGAACCTCCACACTGTTTTCCAAGCTGGTTGCACCAGCTTGCATTACCACCAACAATGTAGGAGGGTTCCCCTTTCTCTGCATCCTCGCCAGCATCTGACATTTCCTGACTTGTTAATTTTAGCCATTCTGACTGGTGTGAGGTGGTATCTCATTGTGCTTTTGATTTGTATTTCCCTGATGCCGAGAGATGTGGAGCATTTTTTTCATGTGTCTGTTGGCCATCTGGATGTCTTCTTTGCAGAAATGTCTGTTCATGTCCTTTGCCCATTTCTTGATTGGATTATTGTTCTTTGTGTGTTGAGTTTGCTAAGCTCCTTATAGATTTTGGAAACTAGCCTTTATCTGATATGTCGTTTGCAAATATCTTCTCCCATTCTGTCAGTTGTCTTTTGGTTTTGTTAACTGTTTCCTTTGCTGTGCAAAAGCTTTTGATCTTGATGAAATCCCAATAGTTCATTTTTGCCCTTGCTTCTGTTGCCTTTGGTGATGTTCCTAGGAAGAAGTTGCTGTGGCTGAGGTCAAAGAGATTGCTGCCTTTGTTCTCCTCAAGGATTTTGATGGATTCCTTTCTCACATTGAGGTCCTTCATCCATTTTGAGTCTATTTTTGTGTGTGGTATAAGGAAATGGTCCAATTTCATTTTTCTGTATGTGGCTGTCCAACTTTCCCAGCACCATTTGTTGAAGAAGCTGTCTTTTTTCCATTGGACATTCCTTCCTGCTTTGCCGAAGATTAGTTGACAATAGAGTTGAGGGTCTATTTCTGGGCTCTCTATTCTGTTCCATTGATCTATGTGTCTGTTTTTGTGCTAGTACCATACTGTCTTGATGATGACAGCTTTATAATAAATTCTATTGCAATTTTTTAAAAGATTTTATTTATTTATTTGACAGAGAGAAATCACAAGTAGGCAGAGAGAGAGAGGAGGAAGCAGGCTCCCCGCCAAGCAGAGAGCCTGATGCGGGGCTCGATCCCAGAACCCTGGGATCACGACCTGAGCCGAAGGCAGAGGCTTTAACCCACTGAGCCACCCAGGCGCCCCTCCTATTGCAATTTTTATAACATGTTTCCTTTCTGAGGTTCTCTCTTTTATTAATTTCAAGAGGAATCATTATAATTACTTCTTGACACAATTTTATAATGGCTTTTCTAAACTCATCAGATAATTTCAGTATTTGATGTATCGTATTGTCTACTGATTGTGCCTTCTCATTTAATTTGTGCTTATCACCGTTTTCAGATGACCAGTAATATTTTATGGTGTCCGGAATATTTTAGATATTATGTTAGGGGATTTTAAACCCCATTAAATTGTCTATTTTACTAAGCAGTCATTCTTTCTGGGTTTATCATATGATAAACCTTCTGAGCTTTGCTAATATATCCATTATGGCTAGATCGGGTCTCTTGTTAGTGATTGTGGGATGGAGAATGGATTGGCCCACAAGTTCTGTTGGTGATGATGTTGAGAACGGATTAGGTCTTTCACCAATTTGGGGATATTTTTATCTATTTTCTTTTCAAATACCTCTTGTGGCTATACGTGGGTGTGGAGCAGGGTATGGCCTCACCCCTCCTTGGTTTCATTGTTGCCACTGCTGCATACAGAGTTGACTCACCATTGCCAGAAGTTTTGAGGCACACATGACTTTATCCACCCGGATTCTGCTCATGATGTTTCTGCACGTAGATGCAATCTATTGCTGCTAGCTGATGAAAGGCAGTAATTGATTTGCCCTTGCAGGTAGTGCTAGTGATGTTTTCATGGCAGATTGTGCTGGACACTATGATGTGGAAATTGGGCAGCTTTACTGTATTTTGCTAGTGATATTGCAGTATGTAGTATGTAGTGTGCTGTCATTGAGCATGGGTCTGTCTCCCAAGTCCTCACTGGGTGTTCTCTGTCCATGACTTGCCTAACAAGATTAGGGTTTTCTTCCTTTAATTTTTTTTCTTTTCTATTTTTTTGTTTGTCTCTATGTGCCTTGTGGTTGCCACTTGTAGAGTTCTTTGTTGCCCAGTACTGCATGTATAAGGAAATCAAGAAAATAAAACACAACGAATTCATTGCAGTATTGTAGTTCAACTCCTGAGGACCCTAGCTCGTCAACCTTCTTTAAACCTTTCATAGTTATAACTTTCTGTTGAATTATTCCCAGGATATTTTCTTGTGTTTAGAAGAAAAGTGTGAGGTAATGTGTTCTATTTCGCCTTGCTCTGGAACTAAAAGTGGATCATTTTCATAACTCATATTTTTTGCTGACATTTTGTATTTTTCCACTTGTATTTGCTGAAGATTTTTTATGATAACTGCTATTAAAATCTCTGTCATAGAATTCTAAATTCTGATTTAACCCTGTGTTGGCATTTGTTGATCATCTTTTCTCATTCATATAGTGATTTCTGTGGTGCTTGATATAACAAATGATTATGATTTTATCCTAGATATTGTTGGATATTATTTTATGTGAAAGTGGTCCTATTTAACCTCTTGTTGACATGAAGTAAAAGGGATAGGTGTGTGTGTGTGTGTGTGTGTGTGTGTGTGTGTGTTTAACTTCCCTCTGGGGCCTCCTGACATACTGCAGGAAATATGGAATGCTGGCTCACAGTGTTTCTTTACAGACTGTTGGGGAAGGAATGGGAGTTAAGTTTCTTCTTTCAGCAGTATTGACACTTTTTTAGTGAAAGTAGGGCGTTTATTCACACCTCCTTATTGCCTCTGAGTGAGACAGGCATAAGATCAACTCCTTGCTTGGTCCCACTGACACCAGGTAGTGGAGTAATGAAAGGCTTTCTCTAATATTTTGTTGCTAGAGGGTGGAGTTGAGAGCTGAGTTTTCTACTCAACTCTTATGATAATTGTGAAGGGAAGGAGGAAGCAGTTGTCATTCTAACACCACCTCCCAACACCATATTCAACGTCATTGATGCCAGGTGGGGGTAATAAAAGCTCAGTTTCCTATGGGATCTTACTGAATGAGGTGAAGTAGAAAAGTAGAATACTGACTATCCCTTACCTCACATAAGCTCATTCTGTGACACTGATGCTGAATGGTGATATAGGCTTAGTTGCTCATTGGATCTTGCTGACACTGGTGGGACACACAATCTCAAGAAGCCCTGTTTTGTACCTTCTCTTTCAGTGTCACTGTTTCCAGGTGGCTATGGACATTTAGCTTTTCCTGGTCCCTGCTGACAGCAGAAAGAAAGTGGAGTTCTGACTAGCTCTGATTCACATCATTTTATTCTGTCTCATAGATCCCAGGTGGGGTGTAGGCTCAGATCTTCAATGAAACCGACTGATACTGGGGTAAGGATGAAGCATATTGAATACTAACTCTCCATCATACTGTCTTATTCACTCTCTTTGATTACAAGGGAGAGTGGATGTTCATATTGATGTTACCTCCAACACCATTATTCAGGCAAGGAAATCTAGCACACTTGCTTCCATTGTATGAGATGAAAAATCAGCTCCTACTTAGCTTCACTGATGCAACCCCAACAAGGTTATCAAAAAGTTCCCTGTTTCCAATAAGAGGTCAGCAGAAGAATAGCTTCCTCCTCAGCCCTGCCAACACAATCCAATGGGAGAAATGAGAATATCACTTGTTTTGCCAAAGGGATCATTATCTACCTGTTTTAGGACACACCAACATTACTGTGAAGAAGAACTGGAGTGCTACAACATGCTTCTGCATGGTGTGGTAGCGTATTAGTTTCCTATTCAGCCCCATTGAAATGATAGAGAAAGAACAGTTTTTCCTGTTGATGTCTGGTAGTAGTAAAATAGATATTGCCAAAACAGGTTTTCTGTTATTAAGATATCCTTTTTTATGTCCCAAAGCTAAAACAACAAACAAACAAACAAACACAAAAAGCAAGCTTTTCCTGAAGTTTCTTTTGTATGTAGCTGTTGTCAGTTCTGAGTTAGAACTTCTTGCAGCAAACTTTTCTGGATATATGGGAATAAATAAGTAAGGAAAGTCACTGCCACATTGTTAGTCAAGTCCTGAGCTCCATACATAGTATAAATTCTTTCTACTTGTTAGCTTTATTATGCTTATTTATCATATTGTATCTCAGGGTTTTTGAAGTTGTAAGAGTACCTAGGAGGAAAAGCCTACCCCATCTTACCCAGAACTGGAATATTTTTGACAGAGTATTAACATGAGGGAAATGATTTAAGATTGAAGAATGACCACTTAAAAATCGTGTATGGTCTCCACTTAAACTGTTAATAATTTCATTAACACCTTAAATGAAGAACAACTCTGAGTTTCAGTTTATTAAACTTGTCATTAATTTGTTTTCCTTATAATAAACCCGAGGAAACAAATGAATATTAACACAGTGGTATAGCAAGGGAGGAGAATGAAATCAATTTGTGCATTAACCACAGCACCCACCAATTGTCACCAAATGTAATTTCCCTTGAAGTTTTCCAGTCATTGGTAAAAATTTCCATGGTATCCTGAATTTGAGAACTCCTTGGTTCCTTTTTATCACTAAAATATCTCCAATTATATAAATGAATGGCTATGTCTACTCTTCTCTGTTCTGCCACCTGTATTTAACTAAGGCAGCTAAGCTGGCCACATTAATGAATAGATAAAAGAAGAAACAAATATCTATATATCTATATGTATATCTCTATCTATCTGTATCTATCTTTATCAATATCTTTATAGAGGGAGTGCATGTAGCAATGACAAATAAATATGTATCTCTCTGTAAGATCTTACCTATTTTCCTCAGAGTGAATTGGATCAGAATTTTAATTTTATAAATTAAGAAATCCCCTTAGTCTCTTTAGCTTTTTTAAGGTAGAGGGAGGAAAATAGATGTAAAACCGAGAAATATAATGTATTTTCCAAAACAAAGTGATGTTTGTAAACATTTCTAATGGGAAATATAGTAAGTATTCACAATGGTAAAAACAATACTAAGAAAAATTCTAGGCATATATATATTGTTTCATATATGAAAGTAGATGCTGAAATCATTGAGAAATAAGGAAATTTATTTAAAATTAATTTTCTCTAAGCTTAAAATATTGTGCATTTCTGCTGGAGCCCTATCCATATGTTTTTCAGGTGTTCTTATGGATATACTATACCTTAAATGAACAAACAGTACATTGGGAACACACTTTGCATTTTTCTGCCCACTAAAACATTATTGACTTCACTGAAGTAATTATTGATGAAATTACCCTAGTGTTCTGAAAAGTATAATGCCTTACATATATTCATGTTGAAATACTTACCTCTGAGGAATAATTATGACCATATTGTCAACATTTAGTTATTTGTAGCAATGGGAATTGTGACTAGCAAGAAGGAATGAAAGCAAGGATTTTTTTTAAAGATTTTATTACTTGGGATGCCTGGGTGGCTCAGTTGGTTAAGCAGCTGCCTTCAGGTCAGGTCATGATCCCAGTGTCCTGAGATTGAGTCCCACATTGGGCTCCTTGCTTGGCAGGGAGCCTGCTTCTCCCTCTGCCTCTGCCTGCCACTCTGTCTGCCTGTGCTCGCTCTCTCTCTCTCTCTCTCTCTCTGACAAATAAGTAAAATAAAATCTTTAAAAAATTTATTACTTATTTGAGTGATAGAAAGAGTGAGAGAGATCATGAATGGGGAAAAGATCAGAAAGAGAAGCAGACTCCCCATGGAGCTGAGAGCCCGATGCAGGACTTGATCCCAGGACTCCAGGATCATGACCTGAGCCCAAGGCAGTCACTTAACAAACTGAGCCACCCCGGTGCGTGAAAGCAAGGATATGTAAAATTTTAATTTTAACTACAGTAGTTTAGAACACACACATATACCAACAAATGTTCATTTACAAATTATAGAAAATTTCTGCTGTTGTCTAAGTTATTGTATATTCATTTTCACTAGAGGAAGAACATGTTTACAAGGATATCTCATTGCACTTGAAGAAGTTTCCAAAGATCTTATCATCTATAGTTCAAGCACCTATAGTCGAAATATGCTGTGTGAGCTATGATAAGAGGCTGGGGAGTCATTCAGAATTATTCCTGGTGGTTTTGTCAGCTGATGAATGTCAGCAGATCCCATTTTCTATAGCTCTATGCTGTTGATGGCCCACATAATACATAAGTATATATGTACATAAGTACATAAGTAGTACCAGCCAGACAGTATTTGTTCCCTCATTCCCAGCTCCTACAATATAATGAAAATCTAAGTGAGGTAACTGGTGAAGACTGAAGTCCCTCTTTTCCTGCATACTTTTATGTTGTAGGAAAGCTGTTACAATGTACTTACAAGCTTATGACAGCTCCTATACTTCCAGTTTACTGAGATGGTAAACTTATTTCTGGTAAACTTAGAAGCTGGTGAGCATTGACAGATCTCATTCTCACTGTGTTGGAGCTGTAAAAAAATCTATAAATGGCAGTGGCAGCAACTAAGTGACACCAGTTCTCAGCACCCTCACACCAATGACACACATACATACCAATTCTACTACATAGAGAGGATCTAGGTTGAGCAGCCATGAAAACTGAGTTCTTCATTCTTCCTCCTCCATTTCTAGCTAAGTAGCTCAGAGTTTCTACCCAGAGTAGAGTCAGAGCAAGCCTCAGAGTATGACCACTTAAAGAGGCCCAACGTTAGTTGAATCAGACTGTGGACTAATTTATACCCTGGACATAAATTCAAAAGAACAAAAAATAACAGAGCTATAGAGCTAAAGCTAACAGGTGGATGTGATACCAATATTGCAGATTGATCAGAAGTTTAATCAGAAGGTCAGGGGAAGAAATAATAAAAATAAGAACTCATATAACACCAGTCATTCCTGGTGTTTAGAGAGATTATGTGGATGCACAAAGCTATGGCTTCTGTGTACACTTTGGGAAAAAATAGACTTCACTGACCTAATCTAACCCAGTCATTAAATAAGCAAGAACAACAGAAACAAGTCTTGAGTATAGGGGATTAGGTACTAGAGTGGTTACAATATATTTGCTAAACTTTCTAGTTTTTGACAAAATATTGAGATATTCAAAGAAACAGGAAAGTGTGATACAGGCACAGGAAAAACTGCAAGCAATAGAAATTGCCTTTGAGGAACCCAGAGGTTGAACTAGGTAGGAAAACATGCCAAAACAGCTACAATAGATATGATTAAAGACCTAAAGGAAACCATGCCGAAAGAATTAAAAGGAGTTATAATGATAATTTCTCATCAAATAGAGACCACCTTGCTTAAGAATGCTTGGATCAACCAGGAGATCAAAGAAGAACTTAAACAGTTCATGGAAACCAATGAGAATGAAGACACTTCAGCCCAAAACCTATGGGATACAGCAAAGGCAGTCCTAAGGGGGAAATACATTGCCATCCAAGCATCCCTCAAAAGAATTGAAAAATCGAGAATACACCAGCTCTCTCTACACCTTAAAGAACTGGTGAATCAACAACAAATTAAACCAACTCCACACACAAGAAGGGAAATAATCAAGATTAGAGCAGAGATCAATGAGATAGAAACTAGAGATACAGTAGAATGTATCAATGAAACTAGAAGCTGTTTTTTGAAATAATCAATAAGATTGATAAACCATTGGCCACACTAATCCAAAAGAAAAGAGAGAATGCTCAAAATTAATGAAATTATGAATGAAAAGTGAGAGATCACAACTAACACCAAGGAAATAGAAACAATCATCAGAAGTTATAATCAAGAGTTATATGCCAATAAGTTAAGCAACCTAGATGAAATGGATGCATTCCTTGAAAACTATAAACTCCCAAAATTGAACCAGGAAGATATTGACAGCCTGCATAGACCGATATCTAGTAACGAGATTGAAGCAGTGCTCAAAAACCTCCCAAAAAACAAGAGCCCAGGACCTGACAGATTCCCTGGGGAATTCTAACACACTTTCAAAGAAGAAATAACACCTATTCTCCTGAAGCTGTTTCAAAAACTTGAAGCAGAAGGAAAACTTCCAGACTCTTTTTATGAAGGCAGCATTACCCTGATCCCCAAACCAGGCAAAAAAAAAAAAAAAACCCACCAATAAGGAGAATTTCCGACCAATATCGTTAATGAGTATGGACGCTAAGATTCTCAACAAGATCCTAGCAAACAGGATCCAACAGCACATTAAAAAGATTATCCACCATGACCAGGTGGGATTCATCCCTGGTTTACAAGGATGGTTCAACATTCACAAGTCAATCAATGTGATAGAACAAATCAATAAAAGAAGAGAGAAGAACCACATGGCCCTCTCAATTGATGAAGAAAAAGAATTTGACAAAGTCCAGTCCATTCCTGATTAAAACGCTTCAAAGTATAGGGATAGAGGGAACATTCCTGAACTTCATAAAATCTATCTATGAAAGACCCACAGCAAATATCATCCCCAATGGGAAAAAGCTCACAGCCTTCCTGTTGAGATTAGGAACATGACAAGGATGCCCACTCTCATCACTCTTGTTCAACGTAGTATTAGAAGTTCTAGCAACAGCAATCAGACAACAAAGAGAAATAAAGGGTATCCAAATTGGCAAGGAAGAAGTCAAACTCTCTCTCTTTGCAGATGACATGATACTTTATATGGAAAACCCAAAAGACTCCACCCCCAAACTACTAGAACTCATACAGCAATTCAAATAGAGAATGCAGATAGAGTTTTAGAAATTACAGAAGTGAAACAAATGGGAATTCCAAGTTAAAATGTCTGATACATAATACTGAAAGTTCAATAGAGGAGATCAACAGCAATTTGAGCTGGCAAAAGATGAGACCAACTTTAATTCATATTAATATAAGTTATGCTGAGAGGAAAAATGAGGTAAAATAACACCTCAGAGAAATGTGGGGCACCATAAGAACACAAATATAAAGAACACATATATAAAATAAGAATACCAGAAGAGGAGAGGATACAGAAAAGATTAAAAATTATTTGAAAGACTAATGACTTAAGCTTCTAAGATTAGTGAAAAACATTAATCCATACATTCAGGAAACTGGCCAGTTAATAAAGGACTAAGGTATCTACCATGATTATTTTTGTAATCAGGCCAGTTAATAAAGGACTAAGGTATATACATTCAGGAAACAGAATAAACTTCGGGTAAGATAAGAACAGAAACTGAAAACCAGGCAAACAAGGTCAAATATTAAAAGATGATGACAAATAGACATTCTTGAAAGCAGTAAGAATAAAACAACTCATTAAGTACAAAGGAACTCTAATAAATTTATAGGTGACTTGTCATTTGAAATGATGGAGTTTGGAAGACAGTGGAATGACATATTTAAAGTAATAAAACAAACAAACAAAGAAACCCTGTCAATTAGGTGTTATATCCACCAAAATTGTCTTTCAAATATTAAGGTGAAATAAGGCATTCCCAGGTTAAAAAAAAACCTGAAAATAAGTTGCAAGTAGACCCATATTACAAGAAACACTAAAATAAATTCTTCAGTCTGAATCAAGTGACATCAGAGAATATTTCAAGTCCATATTAAAAAAAAAATAGGGGCGCCTGGGTGGCTCAGTGGGTTAAGGCCTCTGCCTTTGGCTCGGGTAATGATCTCAGGGTCCTGAGATTGAGCCCCGCATCGGGCTCTCTGCTCAGCAGGGAGCCTACTTCTCCCTCTCTCTCTCTGCCTACTTGTGGTCTCTGTCTGTCAAATAATTTAAAAAAAAAGGTTGTTTGGCACACGTGTTCATGTAGGTAATTATGAAGGATGGTATAAATGCATATTTTATTATTTCTTCTCTTAACTCACTTTAAAAGATTGCACAGAACATTGTATATATGTCTGTGTGTATGTAAATACACATACATATGCATACATATGCACATGTATATATATATAATTGTATTGTCAGATCTATAATATTTATAAATGTAATGTATTTGAATGTAATAGCACAAAATGTAGGTCAGGAACAAAACTATACTGCAGTGATGTAATGTCACTAGATAAATCAAATTCACAGGAAGATGTGAAGATAAATGGGTAATAAGAAGGTTAAATAGCTTTGTGAATATTTACTTACCCTCCTTACATCTCTCAGGTTATTTAAGAGATGAAATTACATAAAGTAATAATATAAAAATGTATCATTGTGTTTGTAACATTTACTGACATATATAAAAATAATAACATATAGCAGGAGTTGGGGAGAGACTAGAGTAAATAAGAGTAAAATTTTATATCTCACTGGAATTAGTATAAATTGGAAATATATTCTGATAAGCTAAGATGTATATATTAAATTTTAGAGCAATTACTTAAAAAATTCCCTCCAAAAATAGTTTATAAATAATTGCACCAGTATGACAATAATGTATATCCACTTGTTGCAAAATAAAATACTAAATGAGGAAAAGAGGATGAAAAACACTAAACTAAGCCTAGCAGACACATAGACTAAAATGGACTCAACCTAAAAATTCACGCTAGACATAAGAAACATTTATTATGAAATTATTTTCTTATGTATCATGAATAAAGCAATAGTTGTCTTATATTATTTATAAAATTGATAGAACTCTGGCAAGATAAATCGAGATATAAAGAAAAGAAACAAAATTAACAATTCAAAAATGGAAAAGGTACATTGCTATAGAGTCTACAAATACAAAAAGTGAAGACAATATCATGAAAAATTTTATACAAAATTTTGACAAATTAGGTAAAATGAGCAAGCTCCTTTAAAAAACAATTTACTATACCATTCAAAACAGAAAATCATCTGTCTATGTCTATTAAACAAACTGACTCTGCTATTAAAATCCTTTACCTCCAAGGAGAAGAACAACAAAAACAAAGCAAACTAATAAGCAAACAGACCAGTCTCTAATGGCTCAATGATGAGCTTCTGCATAGTTTTTAATCAAAGAATATACCAGTCTTTCATAAACTTTTCCAAAGAACTGGAAAAGAAAATAAGGCTTTTCCTCCATTTATGGAGCAATATGACTTTGAACCCAAAACCTAAGATGGACCAATCACCCAAGCAGAAAATAAATAAAGAAACTAGAGCATTGAATGACACATTGTACCAGATGGACCTCACAGATATATACAGAGCATTCCACCCTAAAACAACAGAATACTCATTCTCCTCGAGTGCACATGGAACTTTCTCCAGAATACACCATATACTGGGTCACAAATCAGGGCTCAATTAATACCAAAAGACTGAGATTATTCCCTGCATATTCTCAGATGACAATGCTTTAAAACTGGAACTCAACCACAAGAAAAAGTATGGAAGGAATTCAAACACTTGGAAGATAAATACCATCCTACTCAAGAATGTTTGGATCAACCAGGAAATCAATGAAGCACTTAAACAATTCATGGAAACTAATGAGAATGAAGGCACTTCGGTCCAAAACCTATGGGATACAAAGGTGGTCCTAAGGGGGAAATACATAGCCATTGAAACCTCTCTCAAAAAAAAAATAAAGTTGAAAAATCCAGAATATACCAGCTCTCTCTACACCTTAAAGAACTGGAGAATCAACAACAAATTAAGCCAACCCCACACACAAGAAAGGAGATAATCAAGATTAAAGCAGAGATCGATGAGTTAGAAACTAGAGATACAGTAGAACACATCAGTGAAATTAGAAGCTGGTATTTTGAAAGAATCAATAAGATCAATTAACCACTGGCCAATTAATCCAAAAGAGAGAGAACCCAAATTCATAAAATTATAACTGAAAAGGGAGAGATCATGCTAACACCAAGGAAATAGAAACAACAATCAGAAATTATTATCAACAGCTGTATGCCAATAAGTCAAGCAACCTAGACGAAATGGATGCATTCCTGGAAACCTATAAACTTCCAAGACTGAATCAGGAAGAAACTGACAACCTGAATAGACCAATATCTAGTAACGAGATTGAAGCAGTGATCAAAAACTTCCCAAAAAACAAGAGCCCAGGACCTGATGGATTCCCTGGGGAATTCTGCCAAACATTAAAAGAAGAAATAATACCTATTTTGAAGCTGTTTCAAAAAATGGAACAGAAGGAAAACTTCCAGACTCTTTCTACGAAGACAACATTACCTTGATCCCCAAGCCAGGCAAAGACCCCATCAAAAAGGAGAATTTCAGACAAATATCCCTGATGAATATGGATGCTAAGATTCTGGTTTCACAAAGTCTACCAAACATGTAAATAAAAGTTGATAACTCTTCTACTCAAATTACTCCAAAAGAAGGAAGAAGGAAAACCCAAATTAATTCTATGATGCTAGTATCACCCTAATGCCCAAAACAAAGAGATCACAAAGAGAGAGAAATATAGACCAATATATCTGATGAGCATAGATGCAAAAATTTTCAACAGCATACTATCAAATAGAATTGAACAATAAATTTGAAAAAAATCACTCACCACGATCAAGTGGGATTTGTTCCTTGGTTGGAATGTTGATTCAATATTCACAAATCAATCAACATGATATAACATATCAATAGGAGAAAAGATTAAAAAATGATCATTTCAATAGAGTTGGAAAAAGCATTTGACAAAGTATAATGTTCCTTCATGATAAAAACCCTCAACAAAGCAGGCCTTATAGCTAACATTATAGTTGATGGTGAAAAATTGAGAGTTTTTACTGTTTGCAGATGACATGATATTATCTATAGAAAGACATGATACAGATGACATGATACTATATATAGAAAACCTGAAAGTCTCCACCAAAAGACTATTAGGTAGTTACAAGTGAATTCACTAAAATCACAGGATACTAAATCAATGTACAGAAATATATTGCATTCCTATACACTAATAATGAATCAGTAGAAAGTGAAATTAAGAAAACAATTCCGTTTACAATTGCACCAAGAACAATAAAATATTTAGAATAAACCTAACCAAAGAGGAGAGACAACTGAACTCTGAAAACTATGAAACATTGATGAAAGAAATTCAAGATGTGGAATGGAAAGATGTTCCATGCTATGGATTAGAAGAACAAATAATGCTAAAACATCTATACTGCCCAGAGCAATCTGCACATTTAATGCAATCTCTATCAAAATACCAACAGCATTTTTCACAGAACTAGAACAAACAATCCTAAAATTTGTATGGAATCACACAAAACCACAAATAGCAAAAGGAATCTTGAAAAATAAAAACAAAACTGGAGGTATAACAATTCTGACTTCAAGTTATGTTACAAAGCTGTAGTGATCAAACCAGTATGGTACTGGCACAAAAACAGACACATTAATCAATAGAACAGAATAGAAAATTCAAAAATGAACCCACAATCATACAGCAAATTTCTTGCTTTGACAAAGCAAGAAAGAATAACCAATGGAGGAAAAAAAACAATTTCTTCAAGAAATGGTGTTGGAAAAACTGGACAGCCCCAAAACAATCCAATAAAAATGGGAAGAAGAAATAAACAGATATTTTTCCAAAGTACAAATACAGGTGGTCACCAGACATATGAAATATTTTCAGTATCACTCATCATCAGGGAAATGTAAATCAAAACTAAAATGGGATATCTACTCACACCTGTCAGAATATCTAAAATGGAAAATACAAGAAACAACAAGTGTTGACACGGATGTGGAATGAAAGATACCCTCCTGCACTCTTGGGAATGCAAGCTGTAAAATCACTGTGGAAATGAGTATGAAGGTTCTTTGAAAAGTTAAATGTATAACTACTCTATGATCCAGCAATTTTACTGCTGGGTATTTACCAAATACTAAAACAGTAATTCAAAGGAATACATGTACCCCTGTGTTTATAGCAATAATATTCCCAATATCCTAATTATACAAGCAGCTGAAGTGTACATTGATAAATTTATAAAGTAAACATGTTACATGTATATGCAGTGTAATTATTCAGCCATGAAAAGAATGAAATCTTGTCATTCATAATAACATGGATAGAGCTGGAAAGTACAATGCTAAGCAAAATAAGTCAGTAAAAGAAATAAATACAACCATATTTCACTTGTATGTGGAATGTAAGAAACAGAAGAAAGGAAGAAAGAGAGAAAAAAAAACAAGAAACAGATTCTCAACTGTACAGAGCAAACTGATGGTTGCTAGAGGGGAGGTGAGTAGAGGGAAGGGTGAAATAAATGATGGGGATTAAAAAGTATACTTACCGTGATGAGCCCTGAGTAATGTATACAATTATTGAATCACTATATCGTACACCAGAAAATAATAAAACACTGAATGTTAATTACACTGGAATTAAAATTTAAAAAACCTAATAACATTTTTAATTAAAATATGATTGCATTAGTTGACATTTAAACACATTTGCATTTTTTGGATAAACTCGGTTGATCATGTACTATATTACAGGATTTAATTGTTAATATATGAGTTAAAATATTAACATCCATACATAAGAGAAGTTTTTAAAATTTCCCTTTTTAGTATATGTTCTTTTTTTTTCATTTTATTTAATTTTATTTATTTTCAGTGTTCCAGAATTCATTGTTCATGCACCACACCGAGTACTCCATGCAATACGTGCCCTCCATAATACCTGCCACCAGTCTCACCGAATCCCCACTCCATCCCCTCTAAAACCCTCAGTTTGATTCTCAGAGTCCACAGTCTCTCATGGTTTGTCTCCCCCTCCAACGTCCCCCTATTCAATTCTCCTCTCCATCTACCAATGTCCTCCATGTTATTCCTTAAGCTCAACAAGTAAGTGAAACCATATGATACTTGACTCTCTCTGTTTGATTTATTTCACTCAGCATAATTTCTTTCAGTCCCATCTATGCTGATACAAAAGTTGGGCATTCATCCCTTCTAATGGAGGCATAATACTCCATTGTATATATGGGCCATATCTTCTTTTTTTTTTAAGATTTTATTTATTTATTTACAGACAGAGATCACAAGTAGGCAGAGAGGCAGGCAGGGGGTGGGGGAGCAGACTCCACACTGAGCAGAGAACCCGATATGGAGCTCAATCCCAGGACCCTGAGATCATGACCTGAGCTGAAGGCAGAGGATTTAACCTACTGAGCCACCCAGGTGCCCTGGGCCATATCTTCTTTATCAATTTGTCTGTCGAAGGGCATCTTGGTTCTTTCCACAGTTCAGCCACTGTGGCCATTGATGCTATGAACATTGGGGTACAGATGACCCTTCTTTTCACTACATCTGTATCATTGGGTAAAACCCCAGTAGTGTAATTGCAAGGTCAAAGGGAAGCTCTATTTTTAATTTCTTAAGGAATCTCTGCACTGTTTTCCAAAGTGGCTGTGCTAACTTGCATTCCCACCAACAGTGTAAGAGGGTTCCCCTTTCTCCACATCCTCTCCAACACACGTTGTTTACTGTCTTGCTAATTTTGGCCATTCTATCTGGTGTAAGGTGGCATCTCAATGTGATTTTGATTTGAATCTTCCTGATTTTTAAAGATGATGAACATTTTTTCATATGTCTGTTAGCCATTTGTATGTCTTCTTTGGAGAAGTATCTGTTCATGTCTTCTGCTCAATTTTTGACATGATTATCTGTTTTGTGTGTGTTGAGTTTGAGGAGTCCTTTATATATCTCAGATATCAGCCCTTTGTCTCTAGTGTCATTTACAAATATCTTCTCCCATTCCATGGGTTGTCTCTTTGCTTTGTTGACTGTTTTCTTTGTGTGCAGAAGCTTTTGATATTGATGGATTCCCCCAAAGCTGATTTTTGCTTTTGTTTCCTTTGTCTTTTGAGACATGTCCTGAAAGAAGTTGCTGTGGCCAATGTTGAAGAGGTTACTGCCTATGTTCTCCTCTAGGATTTTGATGGATTCCTGCCTCATCTTGAGGTCTTTCAATAATTTCAAGTTTATCTTTGTGCATGTTGTAAGAGGATGATCAAGTTTCATTCTTCCATGTATAGCTGTCCAATTTTCCCAGTATGATCTATTGAAGAGACTGTCTGTTTTCCACTGGATATTTTTCCCTGCTTTGTCAAAGATTATTTGACCATAGAGTTGTGGGTCCATATATGGGCTTTCTACTCTGTTCCACTGCTCTATGTGTCTGTTTTTGTGCCAGTACCATGCTGTCTTGGTGATCACAGCTTTGTCGAAAAGCTAAAAGTCAGGCAACATGGTTCCCCCAGTTTTATTTTTCTTTTTCAACATTTCCTTAGCAATCTGGGGTCTCTTCTGATTCCATACAAATTTTAGGATTGTTTGTTACAGCTCTTTGAAAAATGCTGGTGGAATTTTATATCAGGATGTCATTGAAAGTATAGATTGCTCTAGGCAGTATAGACATTTTAACAATGTTTATTCTTCCGATCCATCAGCATGGAATGTCTTTCCATCTTTTTTGTGTCCTCTTCAATTTTTTTCATGAGTGTTCTGTAATTCCTGGAGTACAGATCCTTAACCCCTTTGGTTAGGTTTATTCCCAGGTATCTCATGGTTCTTGGTGTTATAGTAAATGGAATCAATTCCCTCATTTCCCTTTCTATATTTTCATTGTCAGTGTATAAGAAAGCAACTGATTTATGTGCATTGATTTTGTTACCTGGCACATTACTGAATTGCTGTATGATTTCTGGTAGTTTGGGGGTGGAGTCTTTTGGGTTTTCCATGTAAAGTATCATGTCATCTGCGAAGAGAGAGAGTTTGACTTCTTCATTGCCAATTTGAATAATGTTTTTTCTTTTTGTTTTCTGATGGTTGTTGTTAGGACTTCTAGTACTATTTTGAACAACAGTGGTGAGAGTGGGCATCTTCTGTGTTCCTGACCTCAAAGGGAAGGCTGTCAGCTTTTCTCCATTGAGAGTGATATTCACTATGGTTTTTTCATAGATCTATTTCATGAAGTTGAGGAATGTTCCTTCTAACCATACAATTTGAAGAATTTTAATCCATCAGGAATTGATGGTGTATTTTGTCAAATGTTTTTTTCTGCATCAATTGAGAGGACCATATGGCTCCTCTCTCTTCTCTTATTGATTTGTTCTATCACATCAATTATTTGCGAATGTTGAACCACACTTGCATCCCATGGATAAATCCCAACAGGTCATGGTGGATAATCTTTTTAATGTACTGTTGTATCCTATTAATGAGGATATGTTGAGAATCTTAGCATCCATATTCATCAGGGATATTGGTCTGAAATTCTCCTTTTTGGTGGGGTCTTTGCCTGGTTTGGGGATCAAGGTCATGTTGTCCTCATAGAAAGAGTCTGGAAGTTTTCCTTCTGTTTCTACTTTTTTAAAACAGCTGCAGGAGAATACGTATTATTTCTTCTTTTAATGTTTGGTAGAATTCCCCAGGTAATTCTCAGGTCCTGGGATCTTTCTTTTTTGGAGGTTTTTGAATACTGCTTCAATCTCGTTACTAGATTTTGATCTATTCAGGTTGTCAATTTCTTCCTGATTCAGTCTTAGATGTTTATAGGTTTCCAAGAAAGCATCCTTTTCATCTAGGTTGCTTGACTTATTGGCATATAGTTGTTGATAATAATTTCTGATCATTTTTTCTAGTTCCTTGTTTTTAGCGTGATCTCTCCCTTTTCATTCATAATTTTATGAATTTGGGTCCTCTCTCTTTTCTTTTGGATTAATTGGCCAGTGGTTAATTGATCTTATTGATTATTTCAAAATACCAGCTTCTAGTTTCACTGATGTATTCTACTGTTTCTCTAGTTTATAACTCACTGATCTCTGCTCTAATCTTGATTATCTCCTTTCTTGTGTGTGGGGTTGGCTTAATTTGTTGTTGATTCTCCAGTTCTTTAAGGTGTAGAGAGAGCTGGTGTATTTTGGATTTTTCAACTTTTTTTTTTTTTTTTTGAGAGAGGTTTGGATGGCTATGTATTTCTCCCTTAGGATCATCTTTGCTGTGTCCCATAGGTTTTGGAGTGATGTGTCTTCATTCTCATTGGTTTCCATGAGTTGTTTAAGTTCTTCTTTGATTTCCTGGCTGATCAAACATTCTTGAACAGGGTGGTCTTTAGCTTCCAAGTGTTTGAATTCCTTCTAGACTTTTTCTTGCGGTTGAGTTCCAGTTTCAAAGCATTGTCGTCTGAGAATATGCAGGGAATAATCTCAGTTTTTTGGTATGGGTTGAGCCCTGATTTGTGACCTAGTATATTTTCTATTCTGGAGAAAGTTCCATGTGAATTGGAAGAATTAGTATTCTGGGTTTTTTTTTTTTTAAGATGGACTGTTCTGTTTGTATCTATGAGGTCCATCTGGTGCACAGCTCTTGTTTCTTTATTGATTTTCTGCTTGGATGATCTAATACTGAGAATGATGTGTTAAGATCCCCTACAGTTAATTAATGCATATCAATATGACTATTTTGATTAACAGTTGTGTCATGTAGTTGACTGCTCCCATGTTGGAGCATAAATATTTAGAATTGTTAGATATTCTTGGAGCATAGACCCTTTAATAGCCTATTACACTATTAATAAAATACTTTTAGGGGCGCCTGGGTGGCTCAGTGGGTTAAAGCCTCTGCCTTCTGCTCAGGTCATGATCCCAGGGTCCTGGGATCGAGCCCCGCATCAGGCTCTCTGCTCAGCAGGGAACGTGCTCCCTCCTCTCTCTCTGCCTACTTGTGATTTCTGTCTGTCAAATAAATAAAATCTTTTAAAAAATACTTTTAGTAGACTAATTAATAGACTAATAGTCTATTAAACTATTAATAAAAGATAATTATCTCTGACTACAGTCTTTAGTTTAAAATCTAATTTATTGGATATGAGAATCACTACCCCAGCTTTCTTTTTTTAAATTTTTTTTTAATTTCATTTCTTTTCAGTGTAACAGAATTCATAGTTTTACAACACACCCAGTGCTCCATGCAATGCGTGCCCTCCATAATACCCACCACCTGGCTCCCCCAACCTCCCACCCCCGCCCCTTCAAAACCCCTCAGGTGGTTTTTCAGAGTCCACAGCCTCTCATGGTTCATCTCCCCCCCAATTTCCCTCAACTCCCTTCTCCTCTCCATCTCCCCATGTCCTTCGTGTTATTTGTTATGCTCCGCAAATAAGTGAAACCATATGATAATTGACTCTCTCTGCTTGACTTATTTCACTCAGCATAATCTCTTCCAGTCCCGTCCATGTTGCTACAAAAGTTTTCTTTTGAGGCCCGTTGGCATGAAAGATGGTTCTCCATCCCTTCACTTTGAGTCTTGATGTATCTTTAGGTTCCAAATGTGTCTCTTGTAGACAGCATATGGACGGATCCTGTCGTTTTATACAGTCTGCAACCTGGTGCCATTTTATGGGAGCATTGAGGTTGTTCACATTGAGAGTGATTATTGAAAGGTAAGTTTTTATTGACATCATGTTGCCTGTGAACTCCTTGTTTCTATAGACTGTCTCTGTAAGTTTCTGTTCTATGTCACTCTTAGGTTCTTTCTTCTTTTATAGAATCCCCCTTAATGTTTCTTTGTAGTGCCAACTTGATGGTCTTGGAAGCTCTTTATCTCTCCAATGATTTTTATCTCTTTTAAAACTTGCCGGTCTTGGAAGCTCTTTATCTCTCTATCGATTTTGAAGGTCAGCCTTGCTGGATAAAGTATTCTTGGCTGCATGTTCTTCTAATTTAGTGCCCTGAATATGTCTTTCCAGCTTTTCTGGGTTGCCTGGTTCTGTGGGCAGGTATGAAGTTATTCTGATATACATTCTTCTGTATGTAAGAAAACTCTTCCCCCTAGCTCCCCTTAGGATCTCTTGTCTAAAATTATGATTTGTGAATTTCACAATCAAGTGCCTGGAGGTCTTTCTAGATTTGTTGATCTTGGTGGGTGTCATTTCTGCCTCTAGGACATGAACACTTGTTCCATTCCCCAGATTGGGGAAATTTTCATCCAGAAATTGTCAACTATATCTTCTAGTCTTTTCTCTTTCTCCACCCCCTCAGGGATTCCAATAATTCAGACATTGGAACATTTCATGGCATCATTTATTTTCCTAATTCTGTTTCCATGGCTTCTAAGCTATTTGTTCCAGGCCTCCTCCTGATCCTTTTTCTCTACCAATTTGTCCTCTAAATCACTAATTCTATCTTCTGCCTCAGTTACCATAGCTTTTAGAGTATTTAGATTAGATTGGATCTCATTGATAGCATTTTTAACTTCTTCCAGGTTGGCTTTCACTTCAACCCTTAGAGATTCTATGTTGTCACTAATGATTTTCTCTAACCTAGCCATTGCCTGGATAATTGTTACCCTGATTTCCCTTTATGACATACTGCTTATGGCCATATCCAATAGTTCTGATGGAGAGGGCACAGTCTCTGAATTTTTCCTCTGTTGGGTGTTCCTCCTCCTTGTCATTTTGGAAAATGGTGGTTGAGGGGATGTATAACTGAATATATCAAGCACGATCCAGGCAAGGTTCATCGTGGAACATCAGAGCAATTGGAAGGCACCACCATAAAGAAAGAAAAAAAGAAAAGAGAGAGAGAAAAGTGAAACCACAGCCAAAATGAGCTCCAAAAGTAAGATTTATGAGGTATATAAACAAAAATTTTAAAAGACTGACAAAATTAAATGACATGGAAAAAAAAAGAAGAACCAAGCAAAAATGAATGCAAGAATGAGATTTATATAATACCAGAACAAAAACAAATACACAGAAACACTGACAGAAGAATAAAAGGGGAGGGTGGTTATAAATCCTCAGTGTGGGTGGAGGAAGATTATTTCACTTCTTCCTTGGTGTATCTTGATTTCTTTGTTAAAGGACTCAACTTTCCAGAGATAAAGGGAAATTAAAACTATTTTATATATAGGGGTAATATTGAATAGGGAAAAAGGATTACCTTGAAGCTTATATCTGTATGTATATTAATAAAAAAAATAAAAAGCCACAGGTATATGTATTATTCAATGTTCAACTTAAAAAGTTATTATGGAATATGTTGTATTAAACGTCTAGTTATAATGGTAAGTAGGGTAAAAAAATTAAAAGAAGGGGGCTCCTGGGTGGCTCAGTGGGTTAAGCCTCTGCCTTCGGCTCAGGTCATGATCTCAGGGTCTTGGGATCAAGCCTTGCATAGGGCTCTCTGCTTTGTGGGGAGCCTGCTTCCTTCTCTCTCTCCTCCTGCCTCTCTGCCTTCTCTGATCTCTTTCTCTGTCAAATAAATAAATAAAATCTTTAAAAAAAATAAAAGAACAAGAATCGTGTGAAGGAATTAAAAAAAAAGTTGTATCTATGAAATATACAGGTTCAGGGCAATACTGGGAACTTAATATATTGTTTTCCCCTGATATTTGTGTTTTACAGTTTTATGGGGCCCCTGTGGTGGTTGTCCTCTTGTTCTTTTGGCTTGTCTTTTGGAAGAGGGGCCTGCTGCATTGTTCTCCTGTCAGTCTTGCTTGGGTTGAGTTTCCCTGCAGGTTATTAAGGGCTGGGCTCTGTGGAAACCAGTTTTCCAGGACTTTGTTCTCTGGAGGTTTTTGTTCTTTGGAAGCTTTTTGTGTCTTTTCAGAGGGTCAGAGCAAGGACCCAGACCTCTGGCTCAGAGAGAAGATTCAGACTCTTCTCCTTTGGGTGGTCCAGAACACACAGACTCCCCCTCTTCAAGCTCCACTGAACAGTGCAACCTCCCACAGGCAGCACTCACTTTTATCCACTACTGTCCCTGTGGTCACCCAAGGCCCCCGCTTGTCTCTGCACCCTCATGCCACTAAAACCACAAGTGATATTGGTCTAGGGGGACTGTTTCTGGTGGCTGCCTTTGCTGGGACTGCTGTCTGGATTCCAGGTCCATACCAGACAAGCTCAGACCTAGTGGTCACACAGGTCACAGAAGGCTGTCACGGCCAAGGGATTCTGACCAGAGATCACACTGGGTTCCTTCAGGTGCAGTCTGGGAACACTCAGGCCCCTTGTATGGTTGCAGATGGCTGTGGTCCTAGAGACCATCATCGAGCACCCACACCAGGCTCTTAGTCATGGGCGGGAGTGCGCCCAGCCAAGCAGTGGTGCAGGCAGCAGAAAGCCACAAGCTTAGGGACCATGGACTGGAGGCTCTACTGGACTCTCTCTTGCATGGGTGGTTGCCAGCGGTGACCTTCCTGGGTCCATGGGCTTATGCCTGTGCCCATGACTGCCCGATTCCACTAGTTGCCCCTTAAGATCTTTCGCTCTTTTTGAGTGCTTTTAACCAGACTCCAAGTTAATGCTGGTCCCCAATCACAGGGCACTTTCATATTGGGGTGTTACTTTCCAGTGGGTCACTTCTGGTGGCTCCCTCCCCTTTCTGTTCATCCTCCAATATCAATCTGAACATTTCCACTCCGTTTTACCTCTCCACTATTGTCTTCTGCCCCTGTAGAGATCCAGAAGTGTATAATGTTACATCTCAGGCTTATTTCCTTGGTGTTCAGAGTGTTCTGGTAGATATTTAGCCCATTTTAGGGGATCAGTTGAAACAGGGTCTCCTACTTTTCCACGATCTTGTTCCTCTTCTTATGCTTCTCTTTCTTTCTTTCTTTCTTTCTTTCTTTCTTTTTTTTTTTTTTTTACAGGGAGATCACAAGTAGGCAGAAAGGCAAGCAGAGAGAGGTGGGGAAGCAGGCTCCCCACTGAGCAGAGAGCCCGATGCTGGGCTTGATCCCAGAACCCTGGGATCATGATCTGAGCGGAAGGCAGAGGCTTTAATCCACTGAGCCACCCAGAGGCCCCGCTTCCGTTTCTTAATATAGGTGTTGGCAATATGCTTGTTTTTAAGGTTCTAAAAATCCATTGAGCTCTACTCTTATGTTATATGCACTTTGCATGTTTGTCTTTCTATTTTTAAAGGAATTTTTTAAAAAAAAGATTCATTTATTTATTTGACAGAAAGAGAGAGATCACAAGTAGGCAGAGAGGCAGACAGAGAGAGAGGGGGAAGCAGGCTCCCCTCTGAGCAGAGAGCCCAATGTGGAGCTTGATCCCAGTAGCCTGCAATCAAGACATGAGCTGAAGGCAGAGGCTTAACCCACTGAGCCACCCAGGCACTCTTGCATGTTTGTCTTTAAAAAAAAAGGAACAAAACATTGTTTAATTGTTAAATGAGGCCGCTCTGAAGAAGTTACATTTAAGGTAAGATGAGAAAGTTGAATATGATTTTTTTTTTCAGAAGAAATGAGTGCAGAGGCAACACCATGCATGAAATCCTTGAGGTAGAAAAAGTTTGATATTTTGGAGGAAATGAAAAGAGAGCAGTGTGGCAAGAATGTCAAAATTGAAAGTGAGAATGACATTAAATAAGGCTGGTGTACACCCCTGAAGACCATGTTAAGGATTATGAACTTTGTCCCAAGAACAGTGAGAAATTATAAGAGAATTTTAATAAGTGACATATCATGCTTCAATTTACTACTATTTTTAAGCTTTTGCATGCTGTGAGAATAGTGTATTGGAGTGCAGCAAAACTGAGGATTAGGAAACACTTTACCAGTCTACTTAAGAAACAAGAATGACTTGTATCAGATTTGGGGCACTGAAACTCAAAATAAATAGACATATTTAAGAAAAACTGTACAGGTAGAATTTGTAGGAGTTGATGGAGACATTATGGGAAATAATAGGGAGATATTTATAATTTAAATATAATATAATTAGGTTTACATTAATTTCAGATACATATACTTAATTTTTAACTATTGAGAAAACTCATAATTTTGACTGTTTTAAACTTTTTAAATATACAGTTCAGCAGATCTCATATGTTAGTGCAATAGATCTACAGAAACTTTTCATCTTATATCTATTGGATAATATCTAATTGTATATTATATACCACATTTTGTCTACCCATTCATTCATTGGTGGGCATTTATGTTGCTTAAATTCAAATATTTTAAGTTTGAGAATGCTTTCAGCCTTTCCAATGGAAATATCAAGAAGACGCCTGTAAGGGCACCTGGGTGGCTCAGTTGGTTAAGCATCTAACTCTTGATTTCAGCTCAGGTCATGATCTCAGATTCATGAAATCAAGCCCTGTATTAGGCTCTGCTCTCAGTGTAGAGTCTGCTTAAAATTCTATCCCATTCTCTTTGCTAGTCCTCCCACTCATACATGCTCTCTTGTGCACTTTCTTTCTTAAAAAATAATTTTAAAAAACCCTGTATATTGGAGGGTAGAGTTTACTTCACACTTATTTCACAATTGACTTTCATTCATTAGCTACATTCACACAAACTAACTTCTTCCGAAAATAATCATGCAGGTGAACGTGACATGTATAGTTTACTTTTATAGAAGTAAGTCTTGTTAAAGTGGCAGTCTATGATAGTTGGAACTTACTGAGTTTTGTTTCTTTGACTGTAAACATCTTGACTGCAATAGTCAAATAAGCTTTATATGTTACCTGGAGGAGTTCTCAAACTTGAGATTTTATGAATGATCTGAAGAGGATTAATTAGGAATGAATTAACCTATAAGATGATATAGAAAAATGATATAAAAGCTCAGAATGATATATAACAGTTAACAGATATCTCATATATAACAACTGTGTGTATATCTATGTGTGTGTGTCTGTGTATAAAACCATTATATATCATATATATCTATATATATATAAGCATTCATATATATGTATATTATAATTTAGGTTATAACAAATGTGAAATTTATTTAAATTGTACAGAAAAACAGAACAAATAATGTTACATATAAAAATTTCACCACAAAGGTGCCTGGGTGGCTCAGCTGATCATCTAACTCTTGATTCTGGCTCAGGTCATGCTCTCAGGGTAATCAGATTGAGCACCACATCAGGCTACACACTTAGTGGGGAGTCTGCTTCTATCTCTCTCCCTCTCACTTTGCTCCTTCTCTCACTTGTACTCATTCTAGCTCTTGAAAATAAATATATGAATATTTAAACCATAATAAATAAACATATAAGAATTTCACTACAAGGGTGAGTGGAAATGTGACAAAATAATTCAATGCATAAAGAAACAAAATCTAGAGAAGTAATCATAACAACACATTTGAAGAGGAGAGAAAAGACAAAGCCACAATAAAAGAAGGCAATTAAGCATGAAGGAAAATATTTTTCTAGGTCAGGAATATTGGAAGATGCTTAATGAATGAAGTAAACTACAAGAGTTCTTTGATTAGCAGCAAGACGACCAATAGTTAGCTTCTTTTTTTTTTTTAAGTAGTCTCTCCATCCAGTGTGGAGACCAGTGTGAGGCTAGAACTCATGACCCTGAGATCAAGACCTGAACTGAGATCAAGTTGAATGCTTAACTGAGTGAGCCACCCAGGCACCTCATTAGTTAACATTTATTTAAGTACATGAAAGAAGCTTTCCTTGAATTTGTAACTCATATTTTTAAGTCTAAATCAATGCATAACCATCAAGAGGAAATGGGTTCTGAACTGAATCTGAGCTAAGTGAAAATTGAGGCTTAGAAATTCTTTTACACAGCCAGGTTCTCCAATAGGGTCAACAGAATTTTCAAACATTTTTAGCCATGTGGACTGAAGAACCAAAAGAAATGTCTTTTTTATTTGTTGTTGCTCTTTTTCTGAGGCTGGGGGAGACTGTAACTTGAATACAAAACTGTTTATTAAACTACTGGATTATGTTGGATGCAGGCTTTCAGAGGAATCTTAAAGCCAAAAGACTGATATCAGGGAGGGGAGAGGATGCAGTGTAGTGGGAGGACCCACGGCTTGCTTCCTGCTATGAACACAATTAGATAACTATCAAATCATTCTATAAGCCCCAGAAATCAATCTGAAGACTAGCAGAACAAACTCCATAAATAAATGTAGGGAAGAGGCCACATCAAATAGGTTAGGAAGAGCAGAGATGTGGTTTAGGGGAGGAATGGATTTTGGTTGCTGTGGAGGGGAGGGAACCATGGTTTTTGAGAAGGGTGAGAGAGACAGGAGCATTTGGGGGAATGCACATGAAAAGCCAACAACCAAAAACCAGCATCCAAAGCCAACAGCTTGGAAAATGAGAGGGTCTGAATTTCCTGAGTTCTTGAAACCAGTGAGGCTTAAAGCCTAGAGTTTCAAAGGTCAGTGGGATTAGCTGGGATTGAGCCCAGAGGGCACTGGCCTGCTTCTGGAGAAAGGGCAGGCAAACAACCTGGGTATATACAGCATGGACACAGCAATCTAAATAGTGCCTGGGGTACATAGTGGGGAAATTTTTAGCTCTTTTTGGAGCATGTCCCCAAGAGGCAGCATTCATAGAAAGAATGCTGGAAATGGAGATGGCTGGCACTCTTTCCTTTCCCTGCCCTTCAGCATAAACATAGAGCTGCCTATGGGAATCAGCACAGTGTAGACATGGGCTGCCTAACTTGTTTATATTAAGCCCCACTCCCTATGCACCTAGTCACATTAGCTCATTTCCAGCATAATCAACATCATTCTCCAGAGGACCAGGAGAAACCCTTGCTAGCAGCACAATTCCTGACCATTGTAGCCTTGGTTCCAGAGGTGCTGGTGACAGTTTTCATTTCACAAGCTGACCAGAGCACACCTAGTTAAAACTCATCATTCAGGCCAGGGACCAAACATTTCTCACAACAGGCAAAGAGCACCTCTGAAGATGACTGGCCTGAAGTATAGAGAAGTCAGAACACAATAGTAGAGCACACAAAGCACAAAAGAGAGACATTCCCTGAAGTGCTATGCCCTGGGATCTACATAACCTCTTCTTCATAAAGCCATTACTTTCAGTATCAGGATATATAACTAGCTTTTATAATGCAGAGAAGAAATAACAGGCATAGAAAAAATACCAAATGGAAGAACAAGATAAGGTCAGGGCCAGAGATCTAAGCTAAACAGAGATAAGTAACATGTCTGAAGAGAATTTAAAGCAATGATCTTAAGGATACTCATCAGACGTAAGAAAGAATGGAAGGTATCAGGGAGACCCTTTCTACAAAGATAAAAGGGTTTAAAAAGAATCAATCAGAAATGAAAAGTGCAATAAACAAGATTACAAACATACTTGATGCAATGTAAAAAAAAACTGAAAGAAGCAGAGGAAGTCATTAATGACCTAGAAGACAGAGTAATGGAAAGTAATCAAGCTGAACAAAACAGAAAAAATAATTATGTAAAATAATATTGAGGGTAAAGAATTCAGTGACTCCATCAAATGTAAAAATATTTATATCATAAGACTCCCAGAAAAAGAATATAGAGAAAAAGGGGCAAAACATTAATTTGAAGAAATAATAGCTGAAAACTTCCCTAATCTGGAGAAGGAAACAGATATGCCAATCCAGGGGACACAGAGAACTCCCATTAAGATAGACAAAAAAAGGCCAACACCAGGACGTACTGTAATTAAACTGACAAAATATAGTAATAAAAAAAAAAAAACTTAAAAACTCTAAGACAAAAGAAAGTATTTATAAGAGAAAACACATAAGGTGATCACAAGATTTCTTAACAAAAACTCTCCAAGCCAGAAAGGAGTGGCATGATATATTGAAAGTGTTCAATTGGAATAATCTATAGTGAATAATACTTTATACAGCAAGGCTCACATTTAAAATAGGAGGAGAAATAAAGAGGTTAACAGACAAACAAATCTTAAAGGTATTCATGAAGGGTGCCTGGGTGGCTCAGTCAGTTAAGCATCTGCCTTTCTCTCAGGTCATGATCCCAGGGTCCTGGGATCAAGCCCCATGACAGGCTCCCTGCTCAGTGGGAAGCCTGCTTTTCCTTCTCCCTCTGCCTGCCATTCCCTCTGCTTGTGCACTCTCTCTCCTCTCTTTCTGTCAAATAAATAAATAAAATAAAATAAAATAAAAGATATTCATGAACACTAAACCAGCCCATCTATAACTAATAAGGGGGACTCTGTGAATGAAATAGAAAGGCCAAATGTGACTGTATGAAGTAGGAAGCCCAAAAGCATTAAAAATGGATATGTTTATAAAAAATCAGTCAAGGAACTAACAAAATAAAATGATAAAAGTTTATAACAACATACACCTACCTAAAATATGGGAAGGACAGGAGAAAAGAATGGGTTCAAACTTAAACGACCATAAACTTGATATATTATACACAGAAGATATTATGTATAAATCTGATGGTAACCGCTATATATATATATATATATATACACACACACACACACACACACACACACACACACACACACATAGGGGAAAAAATCCAAGTGCATCAGTAAAGAAAACATGAAAGATAGAAAGACAAGAAAGAATTGGAGAAAATGTCCAGAAATAAAGCAAGTGATAAAATGGCAATAAATACATATTTACTAATTACTTTGAATGTAATTGGACTAAATACGCTTATCAAAAGACATATGTTGCTCCAAAAGTAAGTGAAACCATATGATACTTGATCACGGAGGACATTGGGAGATGGAGAGAAGTGAGTTAGGGGAAATTGGGGTGGGGAGACAAACCATGAGAGACTGTGGACTCTGAGAAAAAAACTGAGAGTTTTGGAGGGGAGGGGGGTAGGGGTTTTGTGAGCCTGGTAGTGGGTATTATGGAGGGCACATATTGCATGGAGCACTGGGTGTCGTGCATAAACGATGAATGCTAAACACTGAAAAGAAATAAAATAAAATAAAGTAAAATGGAAAAAAAACATATGTTGTCAGAATGGATTAAAAAAAAAACAAACAAAATAGAAACAAAAACAAAACAAAAAGCTGAGACCCATCTCTATGCTTCCTACAATATACTCAGTTTAGAACTAAAGACACCTGAAGTATGGAAGTCAGGGGATGGAGAAACATTTATCATGCAAATGGATATCAAATGAAAGTTGGACCAGCCATACTTATATCAGACAAACTAGACTTTGAAACAAAGACTATAACAAGAGACAAAGAAGGACAATATATAATAATAAAGGGGACCATCCAACAAGAAGATAGAATAATTGTAAATATTTATGCTCTTAATATGGGATCATGCAAAGAGATAAAATAATTAAAAGAAAATATAAAGGAACTAATTAATAGTAAGACAATAATAGTAGGAGACTTTAACATCACACTTACATCAATAGACAGATAATCTAAGCAGAAAATCAACAAAGAAACAATGGATTTGAATGACACACTGGACCAAATGGATTTAACAGGTATATTCAGAGTATTCCATCCTAAACTAGCAAAATACACATTCTTTTCAAGTGTACATGAAATTTTCTTCAGAATAGATCACATACTACGTCATAAATCAGGCCTCAACAAATCATGAAAATCAGAGACAACATTTCTGACCATAAGGCTATGAAACATGAAGTCAAACACAAGAAAAAAAATGTGGAAAGACCACATATATATGGAGGTTAAATAATGTGCTACTAAACAGTGAATGGTTAAACAGGAGATAAGAGAAGAAAAAAAAAATAAATGGAAACAAATGAAAATGAAAACACAATGGTCCAAAACATTTGGGATACAGCAAAAGTGTTTGTAAGAGGGAACTTTATAGCAATACAGGCCTATTTCAAGAAGCAAGAAAAATCTCAAATAAACAACATAACCTTACATCTAAAAGAGCTGGGAAAAGAACAACAAACAAAGCCTAAATCCAGTAGAAGGAAGGAAATAATAAATATTAGAGCAGAAAGAAATGATATACAAATGACAAAAACAATATAACAGATCAATGAAATGAGGAGCTATTTCTTTGAAAAATTTAATAAAATTGATAGACCTCTAGCCAGACATATCAAAAAGACAAATGATCTAAATAAGTAAAATCACAAATGAGAGAAGAGAAATAACCACTACCTCAGAAATACATACAAGTATAAGAGAATATTGCAAAATATTGTGCCAACAAATTGGATAACCTAGGAGTAAGGGATAAATTCCTAGAACATATAATTACCAAAATTGAAAGAGAAATAAATAGAAAACTTGAACAGACCATTAACCAGCAAAGAAATTGAGTCAGTAATCAAAAATCTTCCAACAAACAAAAGGCCAGAGACATAGGCTTCATAGGTAAATTTTACCAAACGTTTAAAGAAAAGTTAGTACCTATTCTAAAACAATTCCAAAAAATAGAAAAAGGAGAACTTCCAAATTCATTTCATGAGTCCAGCATTACCCTGATACCATGAGCAAATAAAGACTCCACTAAAAAAGAGAACTACAGGCAATATCCCTGATGAACACAGATGCAACAATTCTCAATAAAATACTAGCAAACTGAATCCAACAATAGATTAAAAAAAACATTCACCACAATCAAGTGGGACATATTTCTGAATTCCAAGAGTGGTTTTTTTGTTTGTTTGTTTGTTTTTAATTTTTTGGTTTTTTTTATTTGACAAACAAAGATCACAAGTAGGCAGAGAGGCAGGCAGAGAGAGAGAGGGGGAAGCAGGCTCCCCACTGAGCAGAAAGCCTGATGTGGGGCTTGATATTAGGACCCTGAGATCATGACCTGAGGCGAAGGCAGAGGCTTAACCCACTGAGCCACCCAGGTACCCCTCTAAGAGTGTTTTAATATTTGCAAATCAATCAATGTGATAAATCACATCAATAGGAGAAAAGATGAGAACCATATTATAATTTCAATAGATGCAGAAAAACCATTTGACAAAGTACATATATACATGATAAAAAACATCAACAAGGTAGGTTTAAAGGGAGCAAACCTCAACATAATAAAGACCATGTACAAAAACCCACAACTATCCTTAATGTGGAAAAACTGAGAGCTTTTCCCCTAAGTTCAGGAACAGGACAGGGGTATCCACTCTTACCACTTCTATTCAACATAGTACTGAATTTCATAACAATAGCAATCAGAAAAACAAACAAACAAAAAGAAATAAAAGTCATCCAAATTGGTAAAGAAGTAAAAGTTTCACTATTGGCAGATGACATGACACTATATATAGAAAATGTGAAAGACTACACCAAAAACTATGAGAACTGATAAATGAATTTAGTATAGTTGCCAGATACAAAAATCAGTGTAAAGAAATCTGTTGCATTTGTATACACCCATAATGAAGCAGCAGAAAGAGAAATGAAGAAAACAAACTCTTTTACAATTGAAACAAAAATAATGAGATACTTGGGAATAAACATAAAGAGATGAAGGACCTATACTCCAGAAACTATAAAACACTGATTAAAAGAAAAATAAAGAGGACAAAAAAATGAAAAAAAAAAACATTCTACACTCATGGATTGGAAGAACAAATATTGTTTAAATGTCCATACTTCCCAAAACAATCTACACATTTAATGCAATCCTTATCAAAATACCAACAGCATTTTTCACAGAACTCGATCAAATAATTATAAAATTTTGAGGAACCACAAAAGACTCAGAAGAGACAAAGCAGTTTTGAAAAAGGATAACAAAGCTAGAAGCATCACTGTTCTGGACTTCATGTTAAATTACAAAGCTCTAAAGCTCTAAATAGCATGGTACTAAAAAATTAAAAAAAAAACACTCAGTATGGCACTGTTACAAAAATAGACACATGGATCAATAAAACAGAATAAAAAACCCAGAAAGAAACCCACAACATAGGGTGAATCAATCTTCAACAAAGTAGGAAAGAATATGAAATGTGAAAAAGACAGTCTCTTTAGCAAATGGTGTCGGGAAAACTCACAGCAACATGCAAAGGAATGAAACTGGAGCACTTTCCTATACTATGAATAAAAAATAAATTCAAAATGAATTAAAAACCTAGATGTGAGATCTGGAACCATAAAAATACTAAAGAGAACAGACACATATTTCTTTTGTATCAGCCATAGAAACATTTTCTAGATATGTCTCCTGAGACAAGGAAAACTCAAAACAATAAACTATTGGAACTACATCAAAATTAAAAGCTTCTGCACATCCAAGAAAACAATCAGCAAAACTAAAAGGCAGCCTAGGGAGAAGATATTTGCAAATGAACTACCTGATAAAGGAGTGGGATCCAAAATATATAAAGAACTTATAAAACTCAACACCCAAAAATAAATAATCCAATTAAAAATGGACAGAAACCATGAACAGACATTTCTCTAAAGGAGACATCCAGATGTCCAACAGACACATGAAAAGATGTTCATCATCATTTACTATTTGTGAATTGCAAATCAAAACTACAGTGAGATATCACTTCACAACTGTCAGAATGGCTAAACCAATAATGCAAGAAACAACTGTTGGCAATAATGTGAAGAAAAAGGAACTCTCCTGCACTGTTGGTCAGAGTACAAACTGGTGCAGCCACTGTGGAAAACAGTATGGGGGTTCTTCAAAAAGTGAAAAATAAAACTACCTTAGAATCCAGGAATTGCATTGCTGGGTATTTACCCAAAGAATGCAAAAACACTATTTCAAAGGGATACATGCACTCCAATGTGTATAGCAGCATTAGTTACAATAACAAAATTATGGAAGCAGCCTAAATGTCCATTGACTGAGGGACAGATACAGGAGTGGTGTATATATTCAATGGAATGCTATCATTCAACCATAAAAAAAAAGAATGAAATATTGCCATTTGTAAATCCATGGAAAATGCTAGGGTGTATACTGCTAAGAGAAACAAATCAATCAGAAACAAATACCATATGATTTCCCTCATATGTGGAATATTTTAAAAAAAGCAAATGAACATGAAAAAAAAAAGAGAGAGAGGCAAATCAAGAAAGAGGCTCTTATCTGTGGAGAACAAACTGTTGGTTTCCAGAGGGGTGGTGGGTGGGGGGGGATGGGTGAAATATGTGATGGGGATTAAGGAGTACACTTGTGATCAGCACTGGGTGTTGTATGGATTGTTGAATCACTACATTGTACACCTGAAGCTACTATAATTGTATGTTAGCTTACTGGAATTAAAATAAAAACTTAAAAATAATGGTTAAAAATAGAACTCAAAAACATCTTTGAAAGAATTTTTAATAGACCTAAATAAATGTAAGAACATCCCATGTTCATGTGTCATAAACACTTAAATTGTTAAGAGGACAAAATTCCCAAATTGATGTACAAATTCAAGATAATCTGTGAAAATCCCAGCTGCTTTTCTACAGAAATTGACCAACAGATATGTAATTCATACCAAAATTCAATGGAACCAGAATAACAACAACAACAAAGAAAAATTTTTTTAAATCGCATAGTTGGTGAAATTACTGACTGATGTCACAACTTACATAGTTATAGAAATCAAGACTGTGTTGTACTGGATACAAATAAGCATACAGTTCAGTGAAATTGAATTGGGAGTCCAGAAATATAACTTTATATTTAGTAAATTGACTATTTTAAAGATTTTATTTATTTATTTGTCAGAGAGAGAGAGAGAGCACAAGTGGGGAAGTGGCAGGCAGAGGGAGAAGCAGGCTTATGGCTGAGGAAGGAGCCGAAGGCAGGACTCGATCTCAGGACCCTAATATCATGACCTGAGCTGAAGGCAGATGCTCAACTGACTGAGCCACCCAGGCATCCTTACAGTCAATTGATTTTTATAAGGGTGCCAAGATACTTCAGTGGAGAAATAAAGGTCTTTTCAACAAATGATTCAACAACCACAGGATAGTCACATATCAAAGAAAGGAATTGGATCCATACTTCACATCATATTAAAAAATTAGTTCAAAATGGATGATAGACCATGTAAGAACTGATGTCTTACCAATGTAAGACTAGTGTAAAAACTAAAACTAAAATTCTTAGAAGAAAACATAGAAATAAACCTTTATGACCTCAAATTAGGCAATTATTCCTTAGATATAATGCCTTAAGTATAAGTGAAAAAATGGGCTTTGTTAAAATTTAAAGCTATTGTGTTTTAAAAGACCTCATCAAGAAAGTGGAAAAAATAATCCACAGAATAGGAGAAAATATATGCAAATCATATATCTGATAAGAGACTTGTCTATATATCCAACTTTCTAAAATATAGGCAAATTATTTAAATAAACATTTCTCCAAAGAGGATATGCAAGTGGCCAACCAGCATATGGAAAGAAGCTCAACATCGTTAGTTAAAAGGAAAGATATCAAAACCACAATGTGATATCATTTCACATCCACCAAGATGGCTAAATTTTTTTTAGGACAGTAATAAGTATTAGCAAAATCATACAGGAATTGGATCTCTCACACATTGCTAATGAAAATGTAAAATAATGAAAAATTAACAGAAAACATTTTAATGGTTCTTCATAAAGTTAAACTGATTCTCTAAATGGCTCAGTGATTCTGTTCCTATGTATTTGAACCATATGTCCATACAAAAACTTGTACACCAATATTCATAGCAGAATTCATCATAATATCCGAAAAGCAGAAACAATCCAAATATCTATCAACAGGTGAGTGGACATCCCAAATGTGATGTATTCTTACAATGAAATACTATTGGGCAATAAAAAGTAAAGCTCCAGTACATGCTACAATATAGATGAACTTTGTAACTATGCTCAGTGAAAGAAATAAAAAACAAAAAGGCACATATTGTACAATTTCATTTATATGAATTGTCCAGAATAAGCAAATTCATAGAGACAGAAAAGAAATTATTGGTCAACAGGGCCAGGGTTAGGGGTGAATATTGAGTGGACCATGTTTCCCAGTGCACTAAAGAATATAGCTGGGCATACAGCATCTTAGCCAGCGTCCCACCCAAAGACATGTATCTGCCATGGTGTAATGAACCCAACAGAAATATCTGTGCTGAATTTATTGCCAGAACCAGGATTTAAGAGGAGTTAGAAGCAGTAAGCAGAAAGTGGGTTGCCTTTTCAAATAATAGTGTAATGGGAAGTCCCCACAACTTTCCCCCAATAAAGCCACCAAACTGATGCATAAATGAAGAGCCAGAGTCTGGGCATCTGTTCCACAGAGGGCACCAATTCCAGGTCCCAACATAATAATCACAAATATAGATTCTGTTTAGTTAAGTAATATTTTTAAACCTTTTTCATCCCCTCTTCTCCAACCAGAACCCTGGGGAAATAGAAGTAGCAGGTCAAGTTGTAGAACAGGTGAAACAGAAGGAATAGGTATAGGTCAGTCTATTTTTTTTTTTAATCTGATTCAGGATAAGACCTTTCTGTGTAGAAATATGGTTTAAATTAATTGTGAGATTTGTGTTTATTCAGATTGGACTGGACTTCTTAATATATATGAGGAAGACTATGTTAAAACCTGAAACTTACCACATAAGTTAGGGGAGCATTAGAAGAAATTGTCCAAGTATAAATCTATTATTGAATGTGTCTGAAGGAATAGTATATGAAAAAATACATTTTTTGATTATTTTACCCCACTTATGTCATTTTATTCAATAAATTATTCTACTGTTATATATTTTTGAACTATTTCAAAAGTGTAAGAATTATTTTTTAGGACAGCTATAATGTACTAAACCTATTCAACTATTATTTGTTCCTTTTTAAATTTATTTAACCAAATGGAAAAATGGCATATCTATGGCAAAGCTTTTCTATGGATATTATAAACAGTTTGAAGTAGATTTTACTGAATAAGTAAAATCTTTACACTGTATCAATGTGTATCAACTATATTTTTAAACAAGTAATTTCCCCCTTTGTTGTTTTAGTAAAAATAAATAAAAAACTTATTAAAGATAAGGCTATTTAGAAGCAAAATTAGATGTGATCCATGGAGACCTAATCATAAGAATTTTATCTGGATTTATTCTAAATGAAAGTATCAAAAAGTTTTTTAAATTGTCCTTTTCCCTTCAGAATTCAATTCTATAGGGAGAAAATAACACACATATTCAATAATTGCTTTATTTATGAAAGTGTCAAGATATCATGGATAGCTTGTTCTCTGATCAAATGCCCATGTAAATATTTACATATATAAAGTCTCTTACAAATTTATACATTATGTTGGGGTTACTTTTTATGTTATCTGAATCTCTCTAATGGACTCTGAGCACCTTTGGGACAGCGCCTGTGAATTATTCATCTCTCTATACCCAGCACACTGCCTAGACCCTGGCACATGATGTTTGCCACCTAAATGATTTAGAACGAATGAATGGATGGTGGTGGATGGATGACTGAAATCACTCAGTGAATGTTTCTGCTTGAAGTCAAGAGACAGAGTAGGATAAATATGAGGAAAATCACTGTAAGAATGTCTCAATCCTTTAACATACCCTTAAGTAAGTATTCCTAAAGAAGCAAAAACCATATTTCAATTATTATTGTTACCTACCTGCATACCTAGCATTATGCTATGAACATAGAAAGTCCTCCATAATAGTCGATGCACTGGGTTAAATTCAATGGAGCAAATGCAGTACAGGTCCCTATGGCTCTTATTGATCTTCGAGTAGACTGCTCTATAGGACACTAGTTGTTCTTTTAGGGTTCATCAAGGTATGCACACCAAGAGGAAATAAAAACAAACAAACAAACAAAAAATGATGTAAGCCAGTGTCATTGTGATCAGCAGTACTCAGGATATATCATTTTCACGTCTTGTAACTTTTTTTCACTTCATAGTCTATATAGAGACCATAAATCACAGCCAAAATGTTTTTAATGTGAATATTGTCACTCAAGTAAACCAGGTGCCATGAGTATCCTTAGAGTAGCTTCTTCATCTAGCAGATTCTGGTTCGATTTTTGTGTTATATAATTAGTGAATGGTTTTTATTCCAAATTTATGATTGTCATTCTTGGACCAATACAAACCTGCGGGAAGTTTTTTTTTTTTGGAGAAATTTATGCAGTGATATTTAAAAGGAGTAGAATCTAGTGATGAAGCTAGACCCTTGATTAAATCCTACTAATCGCAGGAATTTTGAGGGCCATACACATTTTTTCTTTCATGACCCTTGGAATACATCATTTCACTCTGCAGAGTTGAAAAAAAAGTGAGACTAATAATATTTTTATGACATATCTTTTCATTGTGAAAGATTTTCACATCTGACACAAAACCAGATTTAAATGTTGCTGTCTGAAGATAATGAGCCAAAATTAGTTCTCCAATAATCGCAAGTGGCACTTGGGGGACAAATTTGGCACTATAAAACATTATGTATTCCTTTTAATTTAATTGAGTACAATGATATATTTAGTGGTTATCTGGAAATTAAGTGTTAAATACAAAGAGGTATATGTCTCTCTTTGCACATTCAGACCATCTAGTATTGGGCTCTTGTTAACTTACAAACTGATGAAAAGGACTGCACTTTGATATCCCAGCATCTCAGGTTTTGCAGTTTAAACGTAGCTTACCCTCCATGTGAACAGAGTCCCTTTAATAGCTCACATAGTGGAAGATCAGGACTCGGATGCATTACTCTCTTTTTGATTCTTAGCAAAGAAGGGCAAATATTATAAACAATTCAAACTATAAGGATAGATGGTAGATAGAATAGATAGATGATAGGTAAGAGATAGATGATAGATAGATAGATATAGAAAGATAGATAGAAGATAGATTATAGAGAGAAATATATTTAAACATATTCCATTGAAGCTACTCAAATATAAAGTTGTCTCGCATTTCTGACCAAGGAAAGTTTAAACATGGGCTCTTTAAAGAATGTCAATAACTGATTAGTATTCATAACACATCTTTCAGTAAATTTCAATGTATATCACTTCTTTATGCATTCATCAGTCAGTAGACATGAGGATGCTTTCCATAGTTTGGCTATTGTAGATAATGCTGCTGTAAACATCAGAGTGCATGTATCCCTTTGCATTAGTATTTTTGTTTTCTCTGGGTAAATACCCAAGAGTATAATTGCTGAATAGTAAGGTAGATCTATTCTTAACTTTTTGAAGAACCTCCATACTGCTTTCCAGAGTAGCTGCACAAGTTTGCATTCCCGCCAAGATTGCAGGAGGGTCTCACTTTCTCCACATCCTCACCAACACCTGTTGATTTTTGCATAATTGATTTCAGCTATTCTCACAGGTGTGATGTGAAGTCTCACTGTACTTTTGACTTGTATTTCCCTGATGGGAAGGAATGCTGAGCATATTTTCATATGTTTCCTAGCCATCTGGATGTCTTCTTTGGGAAAATGTCTACTAATGTCCTCTACCAGGTTTTAATTGGATAATTTGTTTCTTAGGTGTTGAGATTTATAAGTTCTTTATATATTTTGGATACTAACCCTTTATCAGATATATCACTTGCAAATATCTTCTCCATGCCATAGTGCCTTTTAGTTTTTTTGATTATTTCCTTTGCTGTGCAGAAGATTTTTATCTTGATGAAGTGCCAATAATTCATTTTTCCTTTTGTTTCCATTGCCTGGGGAGACAGTAAGAAGTTACTGTGGCTGATGTCAAAGAGGTTACTGTATGTGTTCTTCTCTAAGACCTCAATGGTTTTGTGTCTCAATTAAGTCATTAATCCATTTTGAATTTATTTTTGTATATGGTGTAAGAAAGTGGTCCCATTTCATTCTTTTGTATGTTCTTTTGTATGTTCCTGTCAAGTTTTCCTAACACCATTTGTTGAAGAGACTATTTTTCCCATTGAATATTCTTTCCTGCTTTGTCAAAGACTAGTTGACCATATAATAGTGGGTTCATTTCTGGGTTTTCTATTCTGTTCTATTGAATAATGTGTGTATTTTTGCGCTATATTGTCTTGATCATTACAGCCTTGCCATATATCTTGAACTCTGGAATTGTGATACCTCCAGCTTTGTTTTCCTTTATCAAGATTGCTTTGACTATTCAACATCTTTTGTAGTTACATACAAATTTTAGTATTGTTTGTTCTAGCTCTCTGATAAATGCTGCATGTATTTTGATAGGATGCATTAAATGTGTAGATTGCCTTGGGTAGTATAGACATTTTAATGATATCTGTTCTTCTGATCCATTAGCATGGAATGTCTTTCCATTTCTTTGGGTCCTCTTCAAGTTCTTTCATCAATATTTTATAGTTTTCAGAGTGCAGGTGTTTCAACTCTTTGGTTAGGCTTCTTCCTAGGTAACTTAAGGTTGGTGGTACAATTGTAAAAGGGATTGGTTGCACAGTTTCTGTCTGCTTCCTCATTATCGGTATATACAAATGCAACAGATTTATGTAACTCTGTAACATTGATTTTGTATCTTGAAACTTTACTGAATTCATTTATCAGTTCAAGCAATTATTTGGTGAAGTCTTTAAAGTATTCTATAGAGTATCATGCCGTCTACAGATATCAAATGTTTGACTTCTTCCTTGCTGATTTTAATGTCTTTTAATTCTTTTTTGTTTTCTGCTTGCTGTGTCTAGGACTTCCAATAGTATGTTAAATAACAGTGGTGAGAGTAGACTTCCCTGTCTTGTTCCTGACTGTAGAGGAAATGCTTTGTTTTTCCCCATCAAGGATGATATTAACTGTGGGTTTTTCATATGGCCTTCATTATATTGAAGTATGTTGCCTCTAATTCTACTTTGTTGAGGGGTTTTTGTCATGGAAGGATATTGTACTTTGTCAAATCCTCTTTCTGCATCTATTGAAATGATCATACAGTTATCCTTTGTTCTATTAATGCTGTGTATTATACTCTTTGATTTGCAAATATTAAACTACCCTTACAACCCAAGAATAATTCCCACTTGAACATGGCGAATGATTCTTTTTAATGTTTTGTTGGATTCAGTTTGCTAATATTTTTTGAGAACTTTGCATACATGTTCATTAGGGATATTGGCTTGTAGTTCTCTTTTTTAGTGGGATCTTCATCTGGTTTTGGAATCAGGGTAATGCTGGCCTAATAGAATGAATTTGGCAGTTTTTCTTCCATTTGTATGTTTTGGAATAGTTGGAAAAAGTAGGAATTAACTCTTTTTAAATGTTTGGTAGAATTCACCCGTGCAGCCATCTGTCCCTGGACCTTTGTTTTTTAGGGAGATTTTTGATTATCAATTTAATTTCTTTGTTGGTTTTTCGTCGGTTGAGTTTTTATTTTATTTTATTTCTTCTGTTTCAGTTTTGATAGTTTATATGTTTCTAGGGATATATACATTTCTTCCAGGTTTTCTGATCTGTTGGCATATAGTTTTTATAATATTCTCTTATAATTGTTTGTATTTCTGTGGTATTAATTATATTTTCTCCTCTCTTATTTGTGGTTTTATTTATGTGGGTCATTTCCTTTTATTTTTGATAAGTTTGGCTAGAATTTTATCAATTTTATTAATTTTTTTTTCAAAAAGAAAATTCAAGGAAGAATCCTTTCCCAAAATCTTCACAGAGAGCATGGCCCTGATGACACCTCTCTATGAGACATCTAACCTCCAAAACTATAAAACAATAAATGTCTATTCATTTAAGCTATGTAGTTTATGGAAATTTATTATTACAACTGAAGGAAACTAATCCACTAATCAGGCAGGTTTGGGACCACATTTCTTAAACCAACATGCTTCTTCCATAAAAAAATTTTACTTTTAGTTTTCAAGTGGTAATGCAGTGAAACAAATGCTAACCTTCATTGAAGAAATACATCCTAAATAAAAGCTTTAATTATTTAGTACAGATAAGGTTGCAGGTAACATGGACATAACATTAAAATTTACTAAACACATGACCAACACATGTTATTACAAATACATGCATGGAAAAGCCACTAAACTATAGATTAAACAGTAGGCTTTAAGGAAACAGAGTATGAGAATTTCACTGATATGGCTTCTGAGTGGACTTTTGACTAACCTTTCAGGGACTTCCACTTGTGTAGTTTTGGTCTAGTATTCTAGAAGAATATACACACTCTGAAAAGTCTATTAACATTCTCTTTCCCAGCTATAAATCTGTGTGAGTCAATTTTCTTCTTATCTTTCAACTACCATAACACAGTGCAGTGGATTGAATGTAGAAGTGGATCATAGTACCCAGCTGTCTTCAGTAACCCTGGTATTAAATAGATTTGTAGAAGTGAAAAACTATGCTACTGTATATTATAATTTTTGTGAAATACAGTTATAAAATGTTAATTTAATATATAATAGATTTGTTATATTTAAATTAAAATTAATAAATACTTTTAAAATGTTTCTGATTTCACTTCTAGTACAGTAAATATCTAATATCTATAGATATTATTCAGGTTAAATAGAAACTCTTTGAGGTCTTCAATAATTTTATGAGTATAATGGTATCTTAAAGTCCTTCAGGACTGCTGATTAAACAGAACTTAGAGGGAAATATAGCTGGATGATAAGTACCTAGGAATGCATTTTTATCACTATTTCTTTTTAAACTTTATATTTGAAAATAAAGATAAATTTACAAAAAAATTTGCAAAGATAGCACAAAGCAGTCCCATGTATCCTTTAATCAGTTTCCTATAGTCGCATCTTATGAAACCAGGAAATAGGCATGAGTAGATTCTTGTAACTACCCCTGCAAATGAGATACAGACATGATGGGTATTGAGGAGGGCATGTGCTCTGATGAGCACTGGGTTTTATAGTTAACTAATGAATCATTGAATACTACATCAAAAACTATTTATGTACTATATAGTGGCTAACTGAACATTAAAAAAAAAGGATACAGATGATTTTAACACCATACGAATCTCACTCATGGTGTATCTCATTGTGGGCATTCTAAATAACTTCTAATTGTTGAACTAATTTCATTGCTTTTTCAATATATTATTTTCAAAAAATCATTGCTTAAGAAACTTGAATATTATAAAATTTTTAATATTTTAAAATATCTTAAAAATGAAATAAATCTGGATTGTATGTAAAGACATACATGTTCTAAGGTTTAATAAAATGACACTGCATTGGAATTCAGCCTTATGTATACCATGGATTAAAGTTTTGAAATGAAATGTTAGGTTGGGAATATTATGATGCCTTGATTCTAAATGACAGGGAAAAGTGAAAGTCAAACAGGATTTCAAAAGAAGAAGTTATCTGTGATCCAGTTTAACATGTTGCACTTTGGAATTAAAATGTGTGTCTCAAGCCATATATATACCATATTAAATCTCCCTTTCAGAGCAGGGTTTTAACTGCTTTCCCTTCCATTTGAAGTATTCTATAAAATCTTTCACAAATGCAAACATTCTCAGCCAGGGTTGAATAAATTACTTTCAGTGTTAAGAAATTCACATTTTAAGGAAGTCCATTTCATTCGGTAAGTTGTTCTTACTCTTTTTTCTGATATTGATCTAAAAATTTGTTTCCCTAATGTATTTGCTCTTTGGCAGATACCTCTCTCTTCTTAACTCAGAGTAAGCTATCCCTCTTTTTATGAATCAAATATTTTTAGTAAGTTTTAAATCCTATCATTAAAGTGACTTCTTTAGGATAAAAAAATTGTGTATCAACTATCTTCATGTACCAGACCCTTAGCTTTTATAGTTGGAAAAGTGCCAGTTCATTAATGCAGCTTTTAAATAGTGGTATCCATAATAAAGCACAATATTCTAGGTTTGGTCTAATTTATGTAAAACAGCTCAAATAAAGTGTATAATATGGGATCATCAATCTTTGAATTGTCATAAAGATAATAATATAAATAAATAAAACTAATTTTCAGATGGAAGTATAACAGAAAAAAGTCTTAGTAGCAAAGAAAGAAATAATTATAACCAGGGAAAATTTTCTTTACAGAACAAAGAGCTGAATTTTTGCAGAGGTATTACATTCATCTTTGGATTTCTATTGTGCCAGTATTGAATTGGTTCTTCTAGGTACAAAACGCAAAAAGCAAATACATTTTCTTTCTGCAAAACCAAATTTATTTTCACTTTCTCACTTCCTTGACTAAAATGTTGCACTGTTAAAAGCCAGACAATAGACTCAAAATAGAGTCACTTATGCTAAGCCTCACATCACTAAACCAAGCCATAATTATAGCTTAATGTCTCGCAGAAATGGAATGTTAAACCATTCAGTCAGGAATAGCTAGATCAGCACTAATTATCCGATTGACCCCTGCCACCCCTAAAGGAAAATGACTTTGCAATAACCGACCCACCGTTTTGCCTAGTATAATTTCTTTGTCCCTGCTCCTTTCTGCCTTTAAAAGTATTTCATTTTTTTACATCTTCTCAGGGCTCCTTTCTACTTGTTAGATTGGATGCTGCCCAATTCAAATAAACTTTTGCTCAAAGTTCTTAAAATTTTTAATATCTTTTATTTTTCAACAGCATATACCTCTAGAACAACTCAACGTATTTATTATGTTCCCACCTTCTTATAGCTGCCTTGAGTCCATGCTATGGTACTGAAAAAACATTGTTTTGATGACTTATTTTAGGACATAGTGGAAGACTTTGCAGGATGTAAATGTCTGACAAGATGAGTTTGTAAGCCCTGGGGGTCACAACAAAAATCACAACTTTGGCTCTATCTCAACCAACACCCTAAACAACCTGAGAGGTATTCAGATATAAATTTGACATATTCTTTGGAGAATAGGTAGAAAACATAATTCCATGTCCTATAATTTTATAGTTAGAAGAAATCTGAAGGGATAATCTAGTTAATTCCTGTAGCTTTCATATAGATGGTCTGCTAGAAGTACAAGGGTAGAAGAATATTTATTCTATTATCTTTTTCACAGATTCCAAGAAATTTGGCCTGAAGCACCTTAAACCTTAATTTAAGACAATTTCTACTCTGTTTTTTGTGGTGACTAGTTTAGTGCTCTTAAAATAAAATAAAAAGATAAAGAAAAGAAAAAAAAAAGAAACAGATTCTGAGAAAATGCTGGTGCTGGTGGTATACAGTTTTGGATCTTCCTGAATCCCACAGACATATTCCCAAATTACCAATGAGGGAGAACATAGAAAATATCATTCCCAGAGTTTCTCCCTAAATAATCTGTGGAGGATAAGTTTCAGACGCCTGAAATGACCAATGAGTCAGTAATATAAGGCTGAGAGTGAGGAATATATATATATATATATATATATATATATATATATATATATGGGCAAAACTAAGACTAAATGAGAGTTAAAGGGAGAAATTACAATACAATATGGCTATATGATCTGACAATGTAGATACAGCACAACCTTAAACAGAAGATTACAGAAAACATATTCAATATTTTTCCCACTTACTTTTCAGTAATCAGTACTAGCGAGTAGTATTGTTATTCTGAGACTGTTTCATCAGTGTTTAGGGATAAAGCAAATGAGCAATTATGGATTCTTGTATCATTCCATGTGTCTTTGAGAACCAGGATTCTTGGTGTGGAAGAAAGGTGTTATATATTTAATATGAAAGAGATTAAGTAAAAAAAAAAATTCTAGTCCTGACTTGAAACTCAGGAAATCAACTAAACTGTTACTTGAAGAGGTTGGGGAGCTAATTCATTAATTTGAAAACTAGCTAAATAAAAATTCACAAAATCGCTTTTCCTGCCATTTGTATATGTTCTATGCCACTGGCTAACCCATATTATATTAGAGGAAATATCTGTATAAAACTATTCCAGCTGAAAAATAAAACAAAATGATAGGTTATTACCATTTTGTAATCCACAATGAAAGATTGAAATCAAATATTATTATATCTCCTCCTAAAAATTTCACATAATCTCCTACAGCTTTGGCAAAAGGATCAAAACTGAATCTGATGAAGCCTCTGGATCCAGCTCTCAATTTGCAGAAGCACAAAGATCAGAAGAAAAATTTGAACTGTTCTGTGAGTCTGAAATCAGCAAATTCCAGGTTAAATGACCTAGTGATTTCAGTAGATAGATTGTAAGGAAAATAAAGTGATGAAAGAAAAATTTAGTCATATAACCATGAAGAAATGCAAACCAGATACTTCTTAAAGTGAAGAAGATATGGTTACTTTTGGAAGGAGGAAGGATGTTCTAGTTTGAATGGGGCACCTAGAAATTCTTCTGGGGTGGCTGACGAAATTCTATCTCTTGATCTGGTTGTGAGTTACAAGGATGTTTGCCTCATAATAAGTTAAGCTACACAGGTGAATGGCTGGTTTAGTTGGTAGAGCATATAGCAATCTCAGGGTTGTGCATTCAAGAGTCATGTTGGGCATGTAGTCTACTTAAAAAAAAAGGTAAGTTAAGCTATAAATTCATTTTGTGTAGTTTTTTACATCCATGTTTATTTTTACCAAAAAAAAGTAAAAAAGGAACTAAAGCAAACCAATCATTTTATTTCTGAAGAAAATATTTTCTCTTCTTTTCCCCAAGTTTAGCACTTCTAATTGTTATAACATATATTTATGAAAACTGTTTTCCCACCCATTAGTTTTCCTTGTTCTTAAAATTCCCAGATTCTTCTATATCTACTTTAAAATAGAGACCACAGCTATAGGTGTTTAAGTTACAGCCCAGGCAAAGTGAATAAAACAGGAGAAAATATTCTCCATTTATTGTTTTTTACTTTCTGTAATGTATACTTTTGAGCTATTCAAACTGTGATCCATAACACATGTTGAACCACAAACCATTACCAATCCAATGCGGAAATAAATGCAGAAATTGTAAGTATTAATAAATTATAATAATTTGATGTTGTTTTATATCTGTCAAACCTAACAATACAATATATGGCTTACAAATTTGAATGTTTTTGTAGTTTTTCACTTTATACTTTCTAGGGTTATTATAAAAGATAAAGAAGTCAATATTTTTAAAAGAATTTATTTTATTATATTTTACAAATGTACTCATGATCAAAAGATTTTTAAAAAGACTGGTTCTTCATCACAGACAATTTGAAAAACACTACTTTAGAGATTCTGCTTTCTTGATATTTATTTCTATTGCAGTAAGTTTTGGAGACCTGAAACAGTTCATTATTTGTCCAGATAAAGGCAAATGTCTGTCACATTGCTCTCTTCCTTTTACAATCTAATTATAATCACCATGCCAGGAAAATTCAGAAGAATTCTTTGTTAGTAACTTTGTAAAGAGCACTTTTTTTTCATTTTAATGATTGTTCAAAATATATTATGACAAAGTTCATGCACCTTTAATCCTCTGGTTCCTTAAACATTTCTGAATATACATTTTGGAGGTCTTTATATGAAAAAAAAGAGATGAAAGAGGAATTTTATAACATTAACATAATGCCTCCAGCTATTTAATGGATATTTTTCTAATTTAAAAAACAAAATATTTTATCAAAAATCATTGGAATATGCTGATGAACTAATGAAAAAATCATAAAAAAACTACCATTCAATGATAATCACTCAATTTTGTGTATGTGTGTGTACTTCTAGTCCCAATCTCTCTCTCCACACGCATACACACACCTCACATGAATAACACATGAAATTCACACATATCATTTTTTAAATATGGAAATTACACTGTATTTTTAAATAATTCTTGTTCCCAATACACAGATCTCCTTTCATTATTCACATAGTGTACAGTCTCAGTTTTCACCATTTGAATAAACATGCATAAAAATCATATTAAGAAATGTCAACTTTATTGAAGATTTTGTAGAGGGGCCAGAATAGGGATATTATATCACATTCTCAGATATCCTTGTCCTCTGTCACTCCTCCTCAGTGAACAGATACTTAAAACAATTTAAAATTTATTTTAGACATTAATATTCTTAAAATCCTGTTCTGCTCAAGTTTGGAAAAGTATAAAATAATTTGCATTCCTGCAGTTCCTTATTAGGTCCTTTTTTTCCTAAGAGGATTTTCCCAACGTAATTTCGCCTGCTCCATTCATGTGTTTTGCAGGATAATTCAGTCCTTTCTCATTTGCTACCCCAGTGTTCATGATCATCCCCATCAAGGTGGTTGGGAAAGCAAAAGCCTTCAGTAAACAGGACTCACCATTTTCTTAAAAGCAATGAAGTTTAGAAATAATGTTTGTTACTTTTCACACTATTTTTTCACTTATAAACTGACATTTCTACAGATTCTTATGTATTTTTGATCATGCAAGCCTTAATTCCTAAATATATCCAAGGCTTTGGATTGTCATAATTCATTTAGTCAAATATTTTTACTAACTAGGTCATTTCAGTAGTTTGCAAATTGTTTTATTTTAAAATACACTGTACTGAGCATACTTTATGTAAATCTTTTGAAACATCTCTGATTACTTGCTTACTTGAACTTCTGAGCTAAAAGATTATTTAAAGTTTCTGAAGACATAGAAGAAAACATAACAATATCTCTGCTCCATATTTTATGGGCTGCTTTTATGTCAATTAAAAAAAATGTCCCTTCCCATTCTTTGTTTTTGGGGGGACTTATTTGTATTTTTCTTGCTGATTTCTAGTTCTGCTTATATTAAGTCTATCAACAGATCATATGCCATAACTTTTCCTTACTTTGTAGTGTGCTTTTTATTAATAAAGATTTTTTGTTGTATAATTAGAGATGATTTTAATATTTATGTAACCAAATTTGTTAATATTCTTCCTTTGTTTTTTTAAAGATTTTATTTATTTATTTGTGAGAGAGAAGATGAGTGAGAGAGAGCATGAGAAGGGCGAAGGGTCGAAAGTAGAAGCAGACTCTCTGATTAGCAGGGAGCCAGATGTGGGTCTCAATCCTGGGACTCCAGGGCCACAAATTGAGCTGAAGGCAGTCGCTTAATCAACTGAGCCACCCAGGAACCCCTTATTTTGCTTTTTAACTTAGCAGGAAACATAGGATATTTATATTCCAGGTGAGGGGATAATTTATTCATTTCCTCTCCTCCCCACTTTTTAAAAATTTCAACCACTCCTGTGTCTAATTTTTACATTTAAATCTTTTGTTCATCTGGAATTTTTGAAATACTGGTTTGTAGTATGAGATAAGTCTTAGACTCACTCTCAGATTCACCAATTCTATTCCATTTCTATGGTCACCACCCTGATTTGAATTCTATTCACTCCTCTATGGCATTACTGTGCCAGTCTCTATGGACTAGAAAAAAAAATAAGTATTATCTCAGAAGATATACTATGTGACATAGAGATATACACTACAAGAAGAAGAAGAAACTCTTAGAAGATAAATCCAAGAGTTCCAACAGAAAATAATGGAACAAATAATATAAAAATATATATCAGAGCTGAAGTGAAACTAAAATTGTCAGACTGGAAGAGCCTTCAACATGCCATTCAGAATGAGAGAAAAACTGTCCTATGTAGGAATTTCTTAATGAAATTTGATAATATCAAGAATAAAAATAAGTCCTAAAACCTTCTACAGTTTAAAATAAGTAAAAGATAACCTCCAAAGAAATATGAATCAGGTTAGCTGCAGATTTCTCCTCAGCAGTGCTAGGTTCCAAAAGGGTATGCAGTGATGCTTTCAAATATCTAAGGAAAAATGATTTTTTTATAAAAGTCTATAAGAAGCCATACTATTAAACGTGTATTGGGATAGAATTACTTCCTTCATTTTGTAAAGGGAGAGTCAAAAATACAGTTTACTTAATTGATATAACAAAAAAAAATGGGAAAGCATAAAGTTGCAGAGCTCAACTAAGGTCTGGAAATGAAGCAATATGAATAGTAATAAAAATAATAGTGGATGTTTTACCCAGAAATGAGAAAATACATGGAGGGCACAATAATGGCTGAAAATATTGGAAAGACTGCCATTTGATGATATGATTTTTGTTTTTCTTCCATGACCATTTATTTTCTATATCCGATAATTCTATTTTTGTTTCTGAGTCCCAGTTATCTCTGATCTAGTGTGCTTTGCTGCCAAGTGAGCTATGCCAAATGTTATGACAGTATTCCTTATTTATTTTCTAATTTCCTGTTGGTTGCATTTTCTACATAAATTTTCTAGAATGCATGCCATTTTATTTACTCTCTAATATATCTTATAGCAAATTTCCTCCATTTTATTTATGCTGATCCCCAGTTTATAGAGCTTGTAAAATGAATAATCCAAATGGTTTGGTTGCTAATTATTTAACTTGATCAAATTTCAGATCCTCAGTGAGACTATAAATGTAGCTCTTTTCTTAAAAGCTAGTATATTGTGAATACTAAGAAAGTTATCTATTATTGGCAATAGGTCAAATATGATTTATTTCTTTCCTCCTATTGCCTTGTCCCCTCAAGAAAATCAGTTCACATTCAGTAACAATATGATTACATTGTTGTAATCATGTTGTTTCTCACATCATAATTCTAGCGTTAAATTCCAATTTTCAAACTTCAGTGTGTATCAGACTAACCTATGAAGCTTATTAAAAGGTAGAAACTTGGGGCATCTGGGTGGCTCAGTTGGTTAAGTGTCTGTTTTTGGCTCAGGTCATGATCTTGGGGTCCTGGGATCAAATCCCACATCAGGCTCCCTTCTCAATGGGGACCCTGCTTCTCCCGCTTCCCCCTGCCCATGCTCCCACATACTCTCTCTCTCAGTCTCAAATAAATAAGTAATATCTTTTTTTAAAAAATGGGGGTAGAAACTCGGGCCTTACCTCTAAAAGTATTTATTGAGCAAACCCGGGGTAAGCCTATATTTAAATATTTTAGATAAGTATCCAGGATCACAAACCACATTTTGAGAAATTGATATCCTTATAAATATATAAATGTTAATTATAATCTCTATAGCCTTTGGAATGGATTGTAGTTACCAGTCTTTGCCAATACTCTTCTAGTGAAAGAGACCTCTCACAAGAAAGATCATTGTTAATCAAAATAATTCTTATTTTTACGTAGTCTCATATTTGTAATATCCATTACTAATAGGATAACCAACTATCCAGGTTTGGCCAGGATTGAGAGTTTTCTGGGTATGTGGAACTCTTAATGATGAAACTGAGGCAATTCCAGGAAAACCAAGATAAGTTGGTCACAAACCCTTAAGTCCTAAAATCTTCCTTTAAAATCATTTGGAAAAAAAGAACAAAACTATAAAGAAAGATAATGTTTGCTATCTTTCATTGTTTTAACAATACAATGCACGTGAAATATATTAGGTATTATTCATGTGACAAATATAACAATGAGCAATAAAGACTCACTATTTTCCCTTATTGGGTTTTCAGTCTATTGGGATAGATATAAATAGCTATTACAATTAAATTACACAAAAGTGAAATATAGATTGTTAAAAGATCACATATCACGAGCACCTGAACTAATTAAGTGAGATCACTGGCAGCTTCCTGAAAACCTAGTCATCAATTGGTATAAGTACAACAAATTATTTAATCCTGCAACTCTATACTGGAAGAAACCATTTGAACAATTATGTCCAAGATGGCAGGAAAGAATATTCAATGGATAAAAGACAGTCTCTTCAACAAATGGTGTTGGGAAAACTGGACAGCAACATACAAAAGAATGAAACAGGACCACTATCTTACATCATACACAAAAATAAACTCAAAATGGATGAAAGACCTAAATATGAGATAGGAAACCATCAAAATCCTAGAGAAGATCACAGGCAATAACCTGTTTGACATTGGCCATGGCAATTTCTTACCAGATAAGTGTCCTGAAATAGAAGAAATGAAAGTAGAAATGTACTGTGGGAATTCATCAAAATAAAGGTTCTGTACCATGAAGGAGACAATCAATAAAACTAAAAGGTAACCCACATAATGGGATAAAATATTTGACAATTATATATGTGATAAAGGGTTGGTGTCCAAAATATATAAAGAACTTATAAAACTTAACACATGAAAAAAAAATCCAGTTAAAAATGGACAGAAGATGGGGTTCCTGGGTGCCTCAATGGGATAAGGCCTCTGCTTTAGGCTCAGGTCATGGTCTCGGGGTCCTGGGATCGAGCCCCGGGATTGGGCCTCACATCGGGCTCTCTGCTCGGCAGGGAACCTGCTTCCTCCTTCTCTCTCTACCTGCCTCTCTGCCTACTTGTGATCTCTGTCTGTCACATAAATAAATAAAATATTTTTAAAAAATGGACAGAAGACATGAGTAGACATTTTTCCAAAGAAGACATCCACATGGCCAGTAGGCACATGAAAAGATGCTCAACATCACTCATCATCAGAAAATATAAATCAAAATTATAATGAGATATCATCTCACACTTGTCAGAATGGCTAAAATTAAGAACAAATGAAAGAGCAGATGTAGGGGAGGATATGGAGAAAAGAGAACCCACTTACACTGTTGGTGGGGATAAACAGGTGTAGCCATTCTGGAAAACAGTATGGAGATTCCTCAAAAAGTTAAACTACCCCATGATCCATCAATTGCACTATTAGGTATTTACCCAAGGGATTGAAATATACTGATTTGAAGTGATACATGCACCCCAGTGTTTATAGCAGCATTTTAAAGAATAGCCAAAGTACAGAAAAAGCCCATATTTCCATCAATGTATTAATTGATAAAGAAGTGTGACAATACATAGAATGGAATATTACTCAGTTATAAAAAAAATGAAATCTTACCATTTGCAATGACATGGATGGAACTAGAGGGTATTAGGCTAAGTGAAATAAGTCAGTCAGGGAAAGACAAATTCAATATGATTTCACTTAGATGTGGAATTTAAGAAATGAAACAGATTAACATAGGGGAAAAAGAGAGAGAGAGGCAAACCATAAAACAGACTTTTAACTGTAGAGAACAAACTGAGGGTTGTTGGAGAGGTGGTGGGTGAGGGGATAGGCTAAATGGGTGGTGGGTATTAAGGAGGGAACTTGCTGTGATGAGCACTGGGTCTTATAGACAACTGATGAATCACTAAATTCTACTTCTGAAACTAATATTACACTGTATCTTATCTAACTGGAATTTATTTATTTATTTTTTAAAGATTTTATTTATTTATTTATTTGACAGACCGAAATCACAAGTAGGCAGAGAGGCAGACACAGAGAGAGGGGGAGGCAGGCTCCCTGCCGAGCAGAGAGCCTGATGAGGGGCTTGATCCCAGAACCCTGGGATCATGACCTGAGCCGAAAGCAGAGGCTATAACCCACTGAGGCATCCAGGCGCCCCACTAACTGGAATTTAAATAAAAATTTGAAACTACAAATAAATATAAAAATAAAATAAAATCATCGTAATTTATTGCCTATCTTTCTGCCACAAATTTCTAATTATACTCTTTGCTTTCATTTGCCACTGTATAGTTTAATCTTATGTCAATGTCCACAGGATCTTTTCAAAATGGAAGTCAGGACTTTTGGCTTTGGATATTTATAGAAAGCTGAGAAAAGAATCATTCCCAAATTAGCAACCATATAATGAAGCAGAAAATCTACAAAATCATAACTTTTCTTAAATTCATCAGAGAACTGAAGTAAACCAAAGGAAAGAAAGGTATCTCCAAAGTCTCATGAGATTCACATATTTGTTTACCAGTAAATATACATAGGAAGAAGATGGTGCTACTGTAGATACAGGGAAGATTTAAGATTTATTATTATTATTATTATATAAATTAATTGCTAAAGGCTTAGTGTAGTTTAATGTGACAGTATAGAAATTCTAAGAGCTGGAAATACTGAGAAGTATGCATCCACTTATTATCCCCATGGATCTTACTATGTTCTCATGAGAGACATGAGATCCAGAGTAGAAAACTAGAGAGAACACCCCTTATTGGTATAAGCCTGGTTGGAAGGATCAGTATTAACTATAGGAAAGGCAAGAAGCCCCACTTAGATCTTATTCTTCTATATTTCTACAGAACATAAGCCTTAAGATACTGAGAGAGGGGAGAAAAATCCCCAGGGCATATTTAAAGTTTCATTATTAGATGAAGGAAAAATAGACCATAAAAACCCTCTGCAAAGAGGTGTAGGAAACCATCCTAAGCTCAGATCATTAGAAATCCACATCTGCTAACGGAGGAACCAGAAACTATCCTCTGGACAGCTTTATTAAAGATAAGACAGAAGGCAGAATTCAGCTGTCACAAGTAGAAGGGTAAGGATCTTTGAGAAATTTCCACTCCCAAAAACAAGGGTAAAAGGGTCTACCTAAATTTTATACTGAACCAGGATGACAGAGAATGTCCCAAACAACATTTTCCAAATAGGCCAGCAAAAACTGACAAGCAATGGCAGATTACCTCTGGTGGATGAGCAAGAGTGGAGATAGAGGGAGAGAGAGAGATCTTCTCTTCGGCTCTCCGCCACAGGCAAATCCTAAAACTGATGGTGATAGTTGAAGAGTGAAAAAAGAAAAACTGCCAGCAACCCAATTCACACCCTAAGAACAAAGTAAAATTAGAATTTAAATATTATGGTGTACCATGGGTAAGCAACAAAAGAGAAACACAGCTCAACTCCTGACTAGACTGATTCAATCCCTCACAGTAGACCTAACAGAAGACTTAACAGAAATGTCCTCAGGCATACATGTTATTTACCTCAGTGTCTACTGTTCTGCACATAATGTCCAGGTTTAATTAGAAAAAAAAAGTCAAATGATAAAAGAAAAACTCTTGAAAACCAAAACAACAATAAAATAAGACTCAGGTATGATTCAGAAGTTGCTAATAAAAGAGGGATTTAAAATAACTATAACTAATAAATTAAAAGTTGTATGTGGAAAACATGTACAGTATCCATTAACAGATAGATAATTTCAGCAAAGACATGGAAAATATAATAAAGAAGCAAGAGGAACTTAAGGGAAAAAACACAGTAACAGGGATAAAGTATACTTTTGATGAGTTCATCACTAGACTGGATAGAGCAGAAAGAAAGTACCAATTCCATAGGTATTATCAAGCTGCAACACACAAAAAAGAAAAGGTTATCCAAGAATTCAAACACTGGGACAACATCAGTTTAACTTATGTGTAGTTGGATTCCAAGAAGGAGAGAAAGTATTTGGTAGAAAAAAATATTTTAATATAACAATTGAGTACTTTCTAAAAGTAAAGAAAGAGATTAAATGACAAATTCAGGAACATCAGAAAACACCAAGTTTAATACATCCTCCCCAAACCCCCTATCTCTGTCTCTCTCAGTTTCTGCCTATCTCTCTCTCTCTCTCTCTCTCTCTCTCACACACACACACACACACATAGATACATCATATTTAAGTTGCTATAAATGAAAAATAGAAAATCTTGCAGGTCTTATGGAGTGAGATATCACATTGCATAGAGAGGAACAAAAATAAGAATAATAGCAGACTTCTTGTCATAAGCTACAAAAGGCAAAAGTCAATGAACTAGTATCATTAGAGCACTGAAAGAAAAAAAAATCAAGCAGTAACTTTGTACTCAGTAAAAATATATTTCAAAAATTAAAACTTTTTCAAGTGATATAAAATCAAAGTCATTTATTATAAACAGACCTGTACTAAAATAAATATATATTGAGTAAATTCCTTCAGACAAAGGGGTATGATACCAGAAAGAAACCTGGATTATCCTAAAGAAATAAAGAGTTCTGGAAATGATAAAAATTAGGATAAATATAAAATTTATTTATGCTATTTTAATCGTGCAAAAATAATTGTTACATAAAGCAAAAATAGAGGTAATGTAATGTGTGTTTATAGCATATGTAGAAGAAAAATATACATAACAATATCACAAATGAGAAAGTGGAATTGGGAGCATACTGTTACAAAACTCATACATTATAAATGAAGCAGTTAATGAAATAGTTTAATGTTATTTGAAAGTAGACTGTGATTAAATAAATATGTGTCTCATAAACCTCACAGTTACAAATAATAATTGAAAAAAGAGTACAATCAACATTTAAACTAATAAATCAAAAGTGGGGATAAAATGGAATTATATAATATTTAACCAATCAAAAAACTAAAGACAGAATAAAAAAGATAGAACAAGCAAAAAATGGCTAGAAAAATATTTGATTTTAAGCAAACTATAGCCACAGTTACATTAAATGTTAATAGACTATGTATACCAGAAAAAATATAGAAATTAACAGATTGAACAAACAACTGCTAACCATATGCTCCCTACAAGAAATTCACCTTTCTTTTGTTTGTTGTTTATTGTTTTGCTTTTTTGTGTGTGTATTTTTTTTCTTTTTTAAGTAGTCTCCATGCCCACTGTGGAGCCCAATGCAGTGCTTGAACTCATGACCCCAATATCAAGACCTGTGCAGAGATCAAGAGTCAGATGGTTAATCAACTGAGCCACCCAAGCTCCCCAAGAAATCCACCTTAAAGACAAAGTAATAGTTAAGGTAAAATTGAAAGGATGGAAAAAGATACGCCATGCAAACTCTAATAAAAATAAATAAATTGGGTTGTCTATATTGATATAAAAAAAGTAGATTTGGAACAAATGTTACCAAGGATAAAGTAAGATGTTACACAATGATAAAGGGAGCTTGTTCATCAAGAAGACACAGCAATTCAAATTACTCATGCACACAAAATCAGAGCTTAAGTACATTAAAACAAAGGATGATAAAACTGAAAGGTAATATAAGTGAAAGATTATATATGAGGAATTGAAAGAACTAATTAAAAGAATAAGAAGAAAAAATCAGTGAGGACATATAAGACATAAGCAATAGTATCATTCAACTTGTCCTAATTGACATTGACAGAGCAATTCATTAAACATTAGATCACACATTCTTTACATATAATTTTAAAGCACAGTCAATGTAAACTATATTCTGGTTTATAAAATAAATATTTAAATTTATTATTTAGAAGTTATTATTATGTGATATGATAGAGGTATTTGATGACACAATGGTGATAATCATGCTGCAATATGTAAATATATCGAATAAAGAAGCTGACTTACTTCTTAGTAGTAAACTTACTGACTTATACCTTAGATATACACAGTGTTATGTGTCAATTATATCTCAGTGAAATTACATTTTAAAATATTAAAAGAAATCACTCATAGTATGTTCTCTAGCCACAGAAGAATTAAACTAGATACCAATAACAACAAATCTCTGGAAAATGTCCAAGTATTTAAAAGCTATATACAAATGAGCAAACAAAATCTAAATAACCCATGGGTAAAAGAAAGCAAAAAGGGAAATTAGAAAATATGTTTAATTCAATGCAAATGAAAACACAACAAATCAAAATCTGTGGGATGCAAACTAAAAAGTATTTAGAAAGCAATGTTTTAACACTGCCTATATTAGAAAGGAAGAAATGTTTAAAATCAATGATTTGGGGTGACTGGGTGGCTCAGTGGGTTAAACCTCTGCTTTCAGCTCAGGTCATGATCTCACTGTCCCAGGATCAAGCCCTACATCGGGCTCTCTGCTCAGCAGGGAGCCTGCCTCCCCCTCTCTCCCTGCCTGCCTCTCTGCCTACCTATGATCACTATCCATCAAATAAATAAATAAAATCCCCAAAATAAAATAAAATCTATGATTTGAGCTTCTACTTTAAAAAACTAGAAAAAGGAGAGACAAGATGGCGGGGAACTAGGAGGATGCTCTGGTTCAACCTGTCCCCTAAAGTGAGCTGATTACCTACCAAGGAACTCCGATCACTCATGAAATCAGCCTGAGATCAAAATTCTACTCGTCAGGATCTCTACGGGGGCAGAAGACGCCAGTGGGCAGGTAAAGCCAAGTGGGAACACCGGACTGGTATTGGAAG
>PISX010007234.1:20673-90696 GCA_004024625.1 Mellivora capensis | reverse complement strand
GTTTGGCGACCGTGGCCATTGCTGCTATAAACATTGGGGTACAGATGGCCCTTCTTTTCACTACATCTGTATCTTTGGGGTAAATACCCAGTAGCGCAATTGCAGAGTCATAGGGAAGCTCTATTTTTAACTTCTTGAGGAACCTCCACACTGTTCTCCAGAGTGGCTGCACCAACTTGCATTCCCACCAACAGTGTAGCAGTCTTCAAATATTTTTTATTGGAAGGCCATGCATTGCCTTCCTTTATTGTATTTCAAATCACTGTACATTTACTTTTGTGAAAACACTGCCTGCATTTTCTAGTACAAAAAAAACCCCCTAAAAATTGTTTCAGGAATGTAGAGAGATATCCAACTTAAATAGCGAAAAAGTGCACAGTATTTACTGCTGCACTGCAGTCATTTCTGCATTTCCCATGTTTCTCAGGTAACTATTTTGTCTGATAACACACAATATAAAGAGCAATTATGAAAAACAGACATTTACATATACTTCTAGAGTCTTATTGAGAATATCCTGATGGCATTGGATTACCAATCAGAGGCGCAGCTGCAGTAGCAGGATATGCATATGCCTGTTGGTTCATACCATTGTGCATATTTGGAATGTTACTTCCATATTGCTGAGTGCTTTTGTAACCATTCTGGTAAGTCCCTTTTGGATTACCAGTCCTAAAACTGGTCTGTATACCAGCAGACACAAAATTACTTCCAAAGCTCCCATGGTGTAATTTGCAGCACTGTAAACACCATTCTGAGTTTTTGCCCCAAAATCTCTCTTAAGCAGACTAGAGTAACCTCTGTCATAATTTCCCTATCTCTAAAAGTATTAAATCCACCCCTTTTGCCCACAGAGTATCTGTCCCGACGGTCATCCTTCATGCCTCCTCTACCCCTGGAACGACCTGAACCTCTGTCTTTGACTAACTGAAGCAACTTGGGATTAATTGTTTGATTAGCTTCACGAAGCACAGAGATAAGGTCTCTCACTTGCTTTATGATATTAGGTGTAAAGAAAGTGTATGCTGTGCCTGTTTTGGTACTGTGAGCAGTTCTTCCAATTTGATGACTATAATCCTCTGAGGAGTTAGGGTAGTCATAATTGATGACAAATTTCACATCTTCCACATCTAGCCCTCTGGAGGCCACATCTGTAGTAATCAGAATAGGAGCTTTTCCATGTTTGAATTCATTTAGAACCCAGTCACGCTCCTATTGACTCTTGTCACCACGGATACCCATAGTGGGCCCCCCATCTCTCCTCATTTTTCTAGTAAGCTCATCACATCTTCTTTTGGTTTCACCAAAACAATGGTTTTATTCTCCTCTCACTCATGATCTCTTCCATTAGATGAATAAGTTTTTCATCCTTTTCTACATCATGACATACATCCACAATCTGGAGAATGTTGTGGTTTGCACTCAGTTCTAGTGCACCAATGTTTATGTGAATGTAGTCTTCCAGGAAATCTTTAGCAAGCTGTCTTACTTCTTTTGGCCAAGTTGCACTCCACATTAGGGTTCGCCTATCAGGTCTTATCTGATCCACAATCTTCCTTATTTGGGGTTCAAAGCCCATATCAAGCATTCTATCAGCTTCATCAAGGACAAGGTAGGTAGTTCTTCTCAGATCGCTTTTCCCACACTCTAAAAAGTCAGTCAGTCTTCCACGTGTTGCAATACAAATTTCCCACCTCTCTCCAAATCATGAATCTGTGGTCCCTTGGGAGCACCACCATAGATGCAAGTGGACTTCAATTGACGTGGTCTATAGTATTCGGCAGCTACTTGCTGTACCTGTTGGGCCAGTCCCCGAGTTGGTGACAGCACCAAGCAGATAGGCCCATCACCTCTCTTTAGGAGTGGCTGATGATTGATGTGGACGACAGCAGGCAGCAAATAAGACAACGTTTTCCCAGATCTAGTCTGTGCTACTCCAACCATATCCAATCCACTTAGAGCAATGGGCCATCCCTGAGCCTGAATAGCAGTGGGTTCAGTAAAATTCTGTCTTGCAATCACATCCATGACATTTGCAGGGAAGTTTGCTTCATAAAAATTCAGAACTGGCTTTGGGCAGTTGTGACCTCTAACCGTAATTTCCTTACTCCTTCTATATGTCTCTACATCTTGTGCTGTGCACCTAGCCAAATCAGGGTGTTCTTGCTAAAAATTCTTCTCAAATTTGGGCAGCTCATCGAGATTCCACTTCTTTTTAACTAGTTTCTCCCCAGGGTTTCCAAATCTTTACAGAAAGGGGTCCTGCCCTACTTCCCCCAAACTGAGCTGCACCAAACCCTCGATCCTGGCCACGGTCTCAGTCACTTGACATGGCGTCAATGGTTGTGGTTGGTGGGGAACAAAGTGGAGAGAATCGGGTGTGACAGTTGCTGCAGGTGGCTTTGGCAATGGCAAAGCCTTGTGGGGGCGGCAGTGGTGGAGGGGTAGCAATGACAGGAGCCGGAGCTGCTCGACAAGAGACCAGTGGAAATGAATGAGGTTACCTTCACTAACCTTATGGTTGCCCAAATACCAATAGGTATTTACTGAGCACCTACTATGTGCCAGGCATTATTCTGGGTGCTAAAAATACAGCAGTAAATGAAGTAACAGAATTCCTGCCTTCAAGGAGATCATAGTCTGGTAAAAGATTCTCCAGCTCTCATTAAGTTCGAAGTGCCTGTTTATGGTAAAGAACTTTAAATGGGAGATGCTTTGGGTAGAACGTATTATTTGTCTTGGCAAACATTCTTGAGAAGAGGTTAGGACAGTGGGGAAAAAGAAAGCATTGAATAACATTCTCTCCATTTCCACCTTTCTGTCCAGTCATAGATATAAATGACAGTTCTGGCCCCTTGTTCACCCTCACATAGCTCTCTGGAATTCTTTCCCATTCTCTGAACATGAGAGAAATGAGGAGGTTATTTGGAGAGTCATTGGTCTGAGGAGTTGTCCTGCTACAATTACCAGAGAATTCTCAAATTTCATCTGCAAACACACTATGAGGAGTCAATTGGTGACCAGACCCCATGGATGAGAAGCATATGGAAAGTCAAATTCATGACTTGGTTCTTTAAAAAGAATAGGTTGTGGGTGGATTTTAAATCTGACTCTAAATACAAAGCTAGCATCAATGGCTGTTTTCAGGAAAACCAAAAGAAGCCAGCATTCCCCAGTGTGTTAGGGAGACTTTGTGGCCTCAAGGAATGAAGCAAGAAGTTCATTCTGTCTTCTTTCTCAAACACCCACCTGGAACGCAGCAGAATTCTGGCTGTGCATCTGGTCATTGGCATGCTGCCGAAGGGATTACTGTGTCACTGCAGACTCTTTCTCTGGCCCAGGAGAATACCAGAGAAAAATCAGAGCAAAGTTCTACCTGGGATTGGGTGAGTGGGGGAAATATTTTTTATTAATAGAGAGTGTAAGAAGCCCTGATGTACAGCCCTCACCACTCAAAATGTGGTCCTGGGTACTTGGGAACATGCAGATCTCAGATCGCCACAACCACCCCAGAATCAGGAGATTAAATTTGGAGCACTGGCTTAGGTAATGCATTTTCCTGCCTCTCCTTCAGTACCCCTCACTCCCACTGTCTCTTGTTCCTCATAGGCTACCCTCAGGAATGGCGTTGGTGGGTCCTGTTTGAGGCAATAGGCCACAACACTCAGTTCTTTACTAAACTGGGACTCCAAACCCAGAAGAGTCTGAATCACAAAGAACAAAGAGATGGTCTCATTTCACACAGATCTAGAGTCTTTGCTGGTTAAACCTCAGGAAGGCCACAAAAAAGCCCCTAGACATTTTAGGGTGTGAATTTTGAATCTGCACTTCCTGACATCTGTTTGGCTGGATGACCTTCAATTTACCAAAATATGGAAACTTCATTATGGCATTCTACCCATATAATGAGGAAAACGCTGGTGTTTGTCTCAACCCCAAGCCCCTAAAGCAATACTATCCTCAACCACACTTTCCTATATAGCATTTTACACAAAAAAATAAACCAAGATATCGGTTCCCTGAAAGTTAATATAAATGAAGTTTCCTTCTTATAAAATAGGAACAATGTTCAGTCCCTTTGATTATCACAACTCTCTTGAGTAGGAGTCAAAACTCTTCAATTAAGGTTCTATCCAGCTGAAGACATTTCCTCCTCTTCAGTGTATATCCTCACCTGTTGGTAGTTGGCCAAGTATACGAGTAGTGAGAACATTGTGAGAACTCATGGCGTATCTTATATATGGTCCTGCCCTTTTAGTTCTTTGTGGGTGAAAAGTAGAGCCGCCCTAGCAACTTTCATGCTATAATTGTGTTTTTTGGGTTTTCAGAAGGAAAGAAATAGTGAGAGAACGAGAGTGAATTGAGAAACGTTGAGAGTGAGAAACAGAGTGAATGAGCTGAATAAAGCCCCTATGAGCCCCTCCCAGTGATGGGAGCACAGATCGGTGATTCCTTGCAGAACGTGGTCTCAAAAGGAGTCTGTTATGTGCAAGGTTGACGCAGCTTTCTCGGGCTGGTTTCAAACTATACAATTGTGATATTCACACATACCTTCAGTCAGTAGGGACACACACCAATATATCAATATTTTATATCATTGACTACTTTTCCTGTGTCTGTCACCTTTACTGTCTCAAACTCTTCGTGGCAAGAATGAACCTTTGTCTCCTACTCAAGAATAATTGATGCAATTTTTTTTTCATTTTTAGAAGTAGACCAAGGTAGAGAAGCATGAGACCTTGGAATGGCTTGGTCTATTTTGGGATTAGAGTCTTCAGAATACTCTCTGTTCTACTCCTACATACTTGGCTATTTTTTTCTTTTTTAACATAGGTTTGGTAAATTTCGTGTGCATGTGTGGGCATTTTTTCATTCCTGAGTTTTTGGCTTAATGGAGAAGTCAGTTGAGGAGCCAAATTACCAGAGAGCCTTACCATTTTTGTCGTAGGAGTTTGTTTATTTTGTGATTGGGGCGCAAAGAGAAAAAGCTTAGAAATGTCCTCAGAAAATCAGATTTAGCTGATTGCTAGTTTATGCAAATGAATTTGAAAATTTTGGATAAGCATTATTTAGACAATAAAGGCAACAAAACTCTATTCAGTTGTGTCTACTCTTATACCTGACTTCCAGACTGACTGCTTTCACAGATCCTTTCAATCCTTCCAGAAACCTAAGGAGTGAACATAATAGAAAAAGAATTTCACTTAGTTACCATCCAAAAACAAGAACAGCAATGTTCATGTTTTCGGATGGTAGCTAAGTGGTAACATCGACTCATATATTTTTATTCAAGTAAATACCCCACAGACATTTTGTTGGCATATTTTATTCTGGGGGATTGCTAGAACTGAAATTAGCCTAATGACTTAGAGACATGACTTTTATATGTGTCTCTTGAATTGAAGTTTTGGTACTAAATGCCCTGAAATGATTTGACTGTAGATATTTATGAAAATTTGCTCCTTATTGCTCATCAGAAAGAGACTTGGTCTTCTTTCTTTCCCCCTTCCCAATCAGATTAACTGAGGAAACATTTGAGAAAAAGTATTTAGTTTTAGTTAGGAAATAACATTACTAAACAAGTTTTGCTAGGTGGTGTATAATCAATGAAAAGCCCATTTGTTCAGGAAGCAGGAATTAGTGCCTCTACTTGAGTGAATTAAAAAAATGGTACAAGTCCTTAAATACCTAGAAATGATGGAGTTTGGTTAAGCCCTGAGGCAGAGAAGGAGAGGTCTGGAGGGAGAGCAACCTTGAGCTGTCAAGCATCATGGACAGTTGCTAGCCCAGGGTAAGCATCTTTTTATCTTGGCCTAGTGAAGTTAAAATATCAGCACAATTCAATCTAATCTGCCTCCTTCACTCCTTCACTCCAAAGACCAAATAATTTATTCAAGAAAAAAATCCATTCAGGCCAGCCATTATACATGGCTCTACAGTTCTTGGAAATAAGCTTTGGAAAGAGAAAAGTAATCCAACTGACCACTTGAGGGAGGTGGTGGGTTATCTTATTTGGAAAAAGGAACCCAGTTCAATTTTTAATAATGTGCAATTTTAAGAACTTTGAAAATCTGTGACCTGTGGAGAAGAGATCACAAGAACCCAGACAATGGCTTTTTCTCTACTTGGATCCATTCTCTAATTTTCCTATTAAGATAAGGGGAATAAAATAGATTTATTAAACACTTGTTATGGTCTAGTTGATGGATCACTTTAAAAAGAAAGACGGGGTGAAGTATGGGTAGTTTATTTTCACAAATCAGTTTTAGTTTTTTCCTATGAAAGAGATGAACGAGAAGCCCATTAAAATGGTTGTTACAATTCTTCTTTTTAATTGTTTACTTTATTAAGGTGACAATACCTGACACATTGATATATGAACAGTGTTCACTTGCCTGACATGAACATAAATTATAACATGAGAATGTGATGATCCATCAACATTTCATTCACTCACCCAGATTAAATGTAGAATTTGGAAAGAAATCAAAATTAAAGTTACATTTACTTAGACTCCCAACAGCTGTTTCTTCTTGTTTAAGGGTGGCTGAAGAAAAGTTAGCTGAGATGAAGGGTAAAATAGGTCAATTCCAGCAAAGCCATTGTACTTCATCAGAGCCAAGGGAAATTAAATCATTAAAGCCAGCCCTAGCTGTAAACACCATCCATTCACTGAATTTCTTTTTTCCCAGGTATGATAGAATATGCTTAAGTATGGTTCATTGCTTATGGATTGAATGGTGGCATTATAAAATCAAACTTTTCAAATTATTATAGAAACAGAAATTTTAAATTAATATTTTATTTTTTGATAAATTTAATACTAATATATATACTGTAGAGTCAAATAGCACAAAATATATAACGAAAAACAGCAGTATTCTGCCCTACCACTTGTCATCCCAACTCTTGCAGCACAAACAAAACCACTTCCAGTTTGTTTAGCTATTTCTTCTGGCCTATCACTCCAAATGTCTAAATAACATGTTTATACTGTTCTTTCTTATATGTGTAGAGTAAGCCTCAGATACATTCTATTGATTCCACTTATAGGAGAAAGGAATCCAGCCCTAGCCACTATCCCCATACTACTTGCCATGTATTTCCTCATGCTCTAAATACAGTTCAGTCATCATTTTAATTTAACCTATGTTCCATGTTAACTTATGATTAAATAAATGCTGTATACAGCTGAGCTTAGCAGGGTGATCTGATCTCTTCTAATGAAATTGTTTTCCTAAATGAAAAATTGCATGATTTTTTCATTAACTGATTTTTATTTTTTTATTTTTTATTTTATTTTTATTTTTTTAAAGATTTTTTTCATTTGAGAGAGAGAGAGAGTGAGCATGTGAGTGGGAGGTGGTTGGGTAGGGAGGGGCAGAGGGAGAGAGAAACTTAAGTAGACTGTGCTGAGTGTGGAGCCCAACATGGTGCTCGGTCTTAGGACCCTGAGATCAGTGCCTGAGTAGGTCAGGTGCTTAATAGACTAAGCTGCCCAGGCACCCCATCATTAGCTTATTTTTATATACTTAGTACTGATTCATCTCTCAGATCTCAAAGAGCTACACAACTCCTCTCAATGCGGTCACATATAATGTCCCTAATCCCTCACATCACAGGTGCTTTTTTAAAAAAATTTTATTTATTTGAGAGAGAGAGAGAGCACATGAGTTGGGGTGAGGGCCAGAGGGAGACAGAGAAGCAGACTCCCTGCTGAGTAGGGAACCCAACACTGGCTCAATCCCAGGACCCTGAGATCATGACCTGAGCTGAAGGAAGACAGTTAACCCACTGAGCAACCCAGACACCCTACCATAGGTGTTTCTTATGCCTACTACTAAATCCTTGTCCTGAGTCTTCCCTTCACTATCAAACTGGATTTTCTTTATCCTCTCCTGTTTTTGCTTCTCTTTCCTCAATCACATGCCTTTCCTGGTTTATCCTCCCCCTTTTCTGGAGTTCATTCTCAAATTGTTCCCAAGGAAAGTTGAATGAGAGGAAAACATCTTTTTCTACCTTCATATTCCATTAAAGTTTGGCTTGGTACTTTGGATGGGAATAATTTTTCCTTAGATTTTTAAAGATGTAGTTCTATTAGTTTTTTTTTCTTTTTTTTTTAAATTTATTTTTATTTCTTTTCAGCGTAACAGTATTCATTGTTTTTGCACCACACCCAGTGCTCCATGCAATATGTGCCCTCCCTAAAACCCACCATTAGTTTTTATCTTCCACTTTGTTGTTATGAAGTCCAATGCTATTTGAATTCCTAATCTTGCATATGGGATCTATTTTTCCCTCTGACAGCTTTTAGAATCTTTGCTTTATTTCTGGAGTTTTGAAATTTCACAAAACATGATGTCATTTCACCTCTCATTTATTTTATTGGAGAGTTAATGGGACTTTTCAATTTGGAAATGCATGCCTTTTGGCATTTTTCTGGTGGTTTTTTTTTTTTGTATATTAGTTATTTGATTATTTTTTTGCTTCATATTTTCTGTTCTTTCTAGAACTCCCATTATTCAGATATTAAACCTGAATGGTTTCTCCCATTTTTCAAATTCCTTTTATTGAAGATATTTCCCCAATTTTTCTTTTTGTTTCATTTTCTGGATTATCTTTTCCACTTTTACCTTCCACCCTTTCTGTGGAATTATTGTTTAAATTTTGTTTTTAAATCTAAATTTCAAGAGCTCTTTTATGTCCTCAGATTACTCCATGTCCAAAAATAAACAAAAAAACTCCAAAGCAAACCAAACCTAGATAGCATTCTTTTGTGTTTCACCAGATAACAAGACTTTCTTTTAGCTCTCTGAAGACATTTATTATAGTTTCTCTGAAGTTTTTGTGATGGACGCTGGGAGGAACCACCCAGGTCCCCCTTAAAGGAAAGGCATGGTGCTCCCACTACTGGAGGTGCTATGGGCAGAGAATTGTGGATCATCTCAGCTGCAGAGCACTGCCTTGACCAAAGATCCCCTCCTTTCTGGGATGGCCCACATCCAATGAGTGTTCTGTGTGAGACATGTATTCTGGGCCACGTTGGCTCCACTGGGTCAACTCTGAGAGGTTGTAGCCGTAGAGACAGAGGCTGAGCCTACCATGGGACTGCCCCTGCAGTTTGACTTCTCCTCATGCCCCTTCCTGCTTTTGTGCCATTTAAGGACACTTCCTAGTAAACTCCATCTGACAGTCTGCTTCCAGGGAAACAGAGCTGGGACTGTTCTTTTATTTATGCAATATATCTGTTTCTCCTGTTACCTTCTGTCTATTCCTTTTAGGCTTTGACTTCCATGCTAAAGGTTTTCAATTCAAACTCATTTGAAAGCGAAATTGATTAGAAACTTAAGTACGTGTGCTACATGTGTTCTTAAGGTCACCAGGTAGAAAAAGTCAGGAAATCAGCTATTTCTTTGGTGTCCATAGATCTTTTCTCTTGGCCCCAGGCAGTTTCCTCCTTTCTCCTGCTTGGAGAACATAAACCTGATCAGAACCAGATCTGATAACCAGAACATAAACCAGAAGCCTCTTTCTGGTATCTAGTGGAAGAAGTCTCTGGGGATCCCACTGTTTGTAGAAACATTTTTACATAATAGTATAGATTTTTAGTTTGGAATCTCAGCCCCAATTTCAGCTCTGCCTGGCAAACCTACCAAACTTCTGTTCTGAACTCTCCAGAGAATTCTTTTTACTTGTGTTCTCTACCAGGGTATGGGAGGGGTAACCTTAGGGTGTGCGGAATTGGAAAGTGATTTGGGCCATGTTATCTTTTCCTTGTAAAAATTGTCACCCAGTTCCTTTGTTATCAGACTCCCCCAACCTTCAGAGGTACATCTCCAATACTTGCTTCCTTCTAGGGATCTGCAGTAGGAACTGTGCTGTGACTTTGAATTGTGTTCTTGTGGGCTTCCTCCCTGTGAAGGCTTGGAGCTCTCTCCTCTCAGCAAAGTCACTTGCTCCTCCTCCTTTCACTTTTCATCTTTCAACATTTTGTTGATATCTTTCACCTGCTATGGTCCGTTTTCATCCTCTTTGTTTATGTGGGTTCAGATCTCATTTTTATTTCTTTATTGTGACTTAATTGGAGCCTGAAAGGGAATGGGTATACACACAAGCTTTGCTTAAACTAATTTGAATCAGAGTACTCTTACTATACTGAATCAGTGGCATGTGGCAACGTTGATCCTGTCTTCTTTTTTAGAAACACATTCTTGTTAGCTTCCATGACCATACATTTGCCTGATTTCTTCTGACTTTGTGGGGCTGTTCAGTCTTACAGGCTGGATTTTAATCTCTTATTTCTCCAAAGAGTATAAAAAGAAACTCAAAATGACAGTTCTAAAAAAATCACGAACTAATACCAGAACAGGTATCTTTAGATGACGTAACTGGAAGACGAAATTTCACACATCACAAAAAATAACTGTAAGACAATTCACAAATGAAAGCAAAACACATACATTTTTGAAGATATTTATTTAAGACTCAAGCAAGTGGAAAAGGGTTTAAAATTTCTCCTTTTCTGAAATATTATTGTGAATTGCAAATGCTTTAAAAACATGGACACATTTTAATTTATGAAGCCCTATAATTAAGGATGAAATTTAAAAAAAATTAACAAATGGAGATTCATGCTTTTCCTGAGTTTCTTTTCAGTTGTAGACTATATCTGTGGATTATAGAACTTTGTCAAAACCATTTTCTGGGCAACAGCATTTTTGTAAACTCTGTAATAAATAAGAATCAATATGCTTGAATCACTAATAAAACTTTAAACCTACTTTTTTCAAAAAAGAATATACTGTCTGGTAAAATGACTAAGGGTAATTTGGAATGAACAAAATAGGAAAACTACAACTTTGTAGAAAAACTTAAGTGATTATATTTCTTGATCATTGGTCTATGAAATCATATTTTCAGAAATAGTCAATTTGGTCATTTTAGATAATCTGCACAGATTACCTATTGTGAATATGAACCAGAAATTTAAAATATACATGAGCATATTTTATACTTTTCAAATCATAATTTCTTCCAGAGAGCTAGGTATTATGCACAATTAAATACTTAAAAAAAAAAGTAAATACTTTTTTCCTTAAAATCCAAAGCACAGTATTTGTTACCATTAACTGGGTGAACCTGGTATTGCTTTCACTCATCAGATAGTTTACCATGTTTACCAAGGAAGCATTCAGCAAGGAAATTTTAATAAGAGTTATAAACAAAATATTTCTTAAAATTAGTTAAGTCCTTGGATTGATTACTTTAGAGAACATAACAAGTTTAGGCCAGAGTTACAACATAAAGAAGTGGGAATGATACATATGCTTCAAATAATATTGTAAAATGAATAGTTGACTATTTTTCTTCAGAAATTGCATATGCATGCAGCAATCTGAGCCTAAGACAGGTGCAGATGCTTCGGTTACTTGGCTACAAAGTTCTATGGCTTACGAGTCATGGGAATTGCTTGTCTTAATCTGACCACTAAAGCTCTGTCCTATTGTCTTTTCATGTAATAGAAAATGGCTTTAATGACAAAGCCCAACTAATTATAAAATTTAATTTAATAGTTTAAAGCGCAAAAACCATTCCCTAAGCAGTAAAATCTTTTGTTTGGGAAATTTCAAACAAATTATATTTTACTTTATGTTTTATTATTTACGTAATAAGTGTTTATAAGAACACAATTTTCTCAAGATTTAAACTGCTCATTGTTCCATAAATAGGACACACATTTAGAAAGATGAGTTTTTTTTTAAAGAAATATTTTAGTGATTACCTCTGGCTCAAAATATGAAACTTGTTTAGTGCTTGATGTTACTGGAATCTTGCCCTATATTATATTTTAAATCTTCTGTGTAAGGTTAATGATAGGAATGGTTTCAACTCCACTTATAGCTTGGAATTACTAATTTGAATTTAGATTTTTTGTCTGGCTAAAATTTTCTTATGGTTTAATTACCAAGCTGGTAGAAATGTGTTGCCCAAATTCTTTATCTCCTTTTTGTTCAAAACATTCATAATCCCCAACCTTAGTATTTGGTAGTGTACATGATGACCTATAGTCTCATTTCTGTCCCTAGTTTTGAATTTTTCTGATGGTAAACTTTCTAAGTGTTTGTTGCTCAAATTCTGTGTGGCTCCTTCCAGTAAGGGAGAAATTTATGTCAATTTTAGGCATGTGGGGTTGTGCTTGGTTCATTACCAGCTATTTTCACCTTAATACAGATTCCTCCCTATGAAAGTGTTTTGTGGGTTGGACTATGAAGCAAGGAGACTTAACTTTAAAAGGTTCAGGAATGTAAATTGACCAATGTGAACTCTGACCTAAAAGAGAAGGGCACCATTGTTCCCATGGGTTTGTGATTATGCGGTTAATAGAAAAGATTGTCAGCCATGTTGGCCCTGGGGATGGGAATGGAGTGTTTCCCAAGACTGGGATTGACATCAGTGTCCTGTGAGTTGAGAGCGTCCTGGGATTAGACCTGTTTGCAGAACTGAGGCACTGAGATGGCTTCCTGAGCCAAAGTGCTTAGTACACATCTTTTCTTCACTGATTCCTTTCTTTTAATGACTTCTTGTCAACACTCTGAGGTAAGCAATATGATCTGCTAAAAATGTAGCAAGTCATCATGTCAGAAAACAGATACTTTAAGAGTGAACTCCTTGGGGTAAGGAGGGAAATTTAGAAGAAACTGTAGACAGTTCCTACTATCAGTGAATTTACAAACTGGTAGAGATAAGAGAAGAGACAACGGACTCATAAATAAAGCACATAAAACATGAAAACGTTTGTAACTTTATAGAATGAAGTATTACATACTGACATAAACTCTAGAACTCATGCATTCATCAAAGCAGACTGAGGTTGAGAAAGTTTCTACAAAAGAGAGGAAAAGTGTGATTTTCAGGTTTGGGGAAGAGTTTGGGGTGGAGCAGGGAGGAAAAGGTATTCTTTAGAGGGGCAGGAGTATCCCGAGATGACCAAAGAGTCGAGGGGTAAGGAAGCTTATCTATGCTCAGAGACCTGCTTGGGCAGCCTTTCTTCTTCCTTCCCTCTACTTTCTGGTGGTCTTTTCTTCAAGAAAATTGGGGTCTTTCCTACCATTCAAGGGGTCTGGCACAGAATCGTTTTGTGGGCTAATGGGGTTGAATTGTTGAAGCCTCCAGCAATCCCTTTTGAATCACTTCTTGTCATTTTCCCCTGTGGGAAGACGAGAGTCCCTCCTGGCTTGAGCCCCCCCACCCCCAGTACTATGGCTCCCTGCTGAGGATTTAGGCTCTTTCCCTTGAGCACCTATGATGTGGCAGTACTTTTCCTCCTGAGGTGAGATCTCTGCCTTCACTCCTGGTACAGGTAGGCAGACAGCTTTAAAAATTCACTCTTAGAAGAGTCATTATTAGGACTCTTAGGACTCTGGGGCTGTCCTGATGACATGAACCGAATCATTGCCTGTGTCTTTAGACCCTCAGATCACCTTTGCTGTTTGTAGTTTCTGCCTAGTCACTAGGTATCAGCCCAGCTGCACCAATTGAGAATGCCTTTGTGTATTCTGTAATTAAAAAGCCCAATTTCAAACACATTTTTAACTGGGGCTGCTGCACTCTGTACAAGTGACACTTTACCTACCTCCCAACAGGGAGGTGAGGTTGGTGACATCAGGAAGCCTTAACAACAAAGGAATTCACACACCCCTCCCCCTCCCAACACTACTCCCCCACACACTGCAGACTTCTTGAACTGATTTATGACATTTCCTAATATAGCAGGGGTAAGATGACTTATTTTGAAAATAGAATTAAAACTTTCCCTTTTTAGGAGCAGGCATCACTTTGGCAACACCATCAGCCCCAAGCACATTAGTCCTTATGGTCAAAACATTAACAGGGTGCTTTGTTAACAAAATGATCAGGTCATGATAAGGCCAACAAAGGAACTGTAAGACTTTATGAGCCGAGTCTTTCCAAATAGGGCTCCAAGTCAAAAGTACTGAGAGTAAAAACTTTCTCCTGTAAACAACGCCTGAGCCAGCTGGGGCAAGAGTTTTCATGAGTAGGCAGAGGTGTCAGGGTGTTCTGTTGATGCAAATGAGCCACCTCATGAAAAGTAGGAAACAAGGGATAGGTCCACAAAGTATGCAGCTCTCTGAGATCTATGAGTAAAATATCTCAGATAGGCTCACTAATTAGCCTTCTTGGTAACATAGGAGAGTGGGGAGCCCTTTAAAGAGGTCCCAGAGAGTGCTAAGTGCTGGGGAAGTTTATTGCCATGCTCATAAACAATGGCACTGGACAGGGAATTGAAATGAGGTCCTGTGGTCTACAGACCACCTGCTCTGTGCAGTCATCTCTGTGAAACCTTACCTGCCCCTAAACACTCATTACTTTCCTACTCTAGCATCTCGGGGTTTTAAACAAGAACTCTAGATTAATTCTTATTCTTTACATGGTGCTTTGTCTTTTAATGAGAGGGACAGAGTGACAGTGAGAAGAGAGAGAGATGGTGGGGTGGGTGGGGACTGATGACAATAAGCTGGGAGAGAGGCATCTGTAGTTCTCAGTGCAAATCCCGGCTCTGACTGGGATCTTGTTAGATAATCATGAAACCTCTCTAGGGCCCTGTTTTGTCATCTGTAAAATGAGGACACAATGAGATGTGACTTTGTTCTTAAAAATCACTTATTTTTTTTTAAAGATTTTATTTATTTATTAGACAGAGAGAGAGATCACAAGTAGGCAGAGAGGCAGGCAGAGAGAGAGGGAGAAGCAGGCCCCCTGCTGAGCAGAGAGCCTGATGTGGGACTTGATCCCAGGACCCTGAGATCACGACCTGAGCCGAAGGCAGAGGCTTAACCCTCTGAGCCACCCAGGCGCCCCTAAAAATCACTTATAACTTCATATATTTGCTAGTGCCCTAACACATCTCATTTGGCTTTATAATAGTCTTTGAAGTAGGCATAATAGAAAACATTTTCTGTGCCTTAAAAAGGAGGAATAGGAGATTCAGAGCCATCAAGTAATTAGCTTATGAACCACAGCAAACATGTAGCACAAACTGGGGCAAGAACCCAGGTCTTTTGATTTCTAGTTCTTTCTACACATCTCAAAAATTGTAATTTAAATAGTCTAAATTTCCTCTTTGAATGAAGTACTTGAAGGCAAGGAGAGCATTCTATGTATCTAGTATGTAACTATTCTGTATCTGGCTGGAATTTGCCACAGTGTAATAAATATTGCTCTCTGAAGCTTTTAGGAGCTTAGGTGACAGTGTTCTCTCCTTGAAGTCGAGTATAATACTGATAATAGTTAGACATTTTTGAACTGATACACTGTGCTAGGATTGTTATGTACATTATCTCATTTATTGTTTCTCATGTTGAAGGTAAAGACCTGGAAGCTCAATGGCAAATCATACAACCAATATCGTAGAGATGGGATACAGAATTCAGGCTGCCTGTTTCCTGGGGTTTCAGTCATTCATCTCTCTGACCTTTCTTTCTCGATGTATCTTATTCTCAGTGCTTCCTCCAGGTGAGAATTCATACCCTTTCTGACCCCCTGAATTGGAAAATAGCTGAGAAAGTTTATAGGCCCAATAGGTGTTGCGGGAGGATTTCTGTGGGACTTGCGGGTTCTAAGAGTAGGAGAGAATTGTTCCTGGCTCTTTGGTAGAGTTGCTATGGAGAACTGAGAGGATGCATAGTAGGTAGGGGAAAGTAGAGCTACAGGGAGCCTCAGAAAGGATTCCCTTGCCTTAAAGCAGGACACAGGGATAGTAGCTAATCAGGGATCAAGGAGAAAGGAGTGATGGACATTCCAGTGGCAGTCTGTGAGAACAGATGTTAGAGAGCTGGGCCCTTTCCTCACTCCCTGATGAAGTGGCATGAGAACACACCCTGTGGCACAGTTCTAGGGTGGTGACCTCCTGGAAGTTTGCGGTTTCACTTGTACGGTCATCCTGGTGGAACTGGGGCTTGGAGTCAGAGAATAATTTAAGATATATAAATGAAAAATTTTGATTTCTAGCATATCTGATATGATAGATGAAGATAAATATTTTCTACAGAAGATTTCACAGTACTTCATGCAGACATAAATGGTGGAGAAATTGTGTCACTGTACAGTGACCTATACTTTAGGCATCTGCACTCAAAAGAACACATGCCACAGGATTCAATACGATATTGATGTTTTTGCTAGCAATTAGAATCTATCCCTTGAAATTAATGTTGTAACTTTGATTTTTACTGGTTTATTATTTCATTTTACTTAATATTAGTTGTAATGTTATTTGGCTCTATATTTTCATGAGTTCTAAAATACTTACAACTGGTTTATGTTTGCACATATTTGGACATTAAGTATATCCAATATTAACATGAGTCCCTGAAATTATTTCCTTCTTCATGGCTCACTGAAATCTGAGGAATAATGTTCTAATTCAAAGGAGTGATTCTAATTATAGTTGTTGTAGATCAAAAAGTAGGAGAAAAGGAGGTAGGTTAGTAGGAGAGGTATTTTGGGGGTTCTCTATTCAAAATGTTATGCAGATAGTTTAGATTTGTGCTGAAATATTTATTTGTTAATGAAGATTTACCTCTAAGTGAAGAGTAAAGTCACTGAAACCCAGAAATAGACTTGCACATAGACAATCAATTGCTGATCCTTTCAGACATCCAGTCAGTGGGGAATTCATCAGGCAAAGGAAAGTCTGTTCACCAAACGGTGATAGAACAATTAGTTATTTACATGGAAAATGTGAACTTCAGCTTTTACCTCATATTATAAATAAAAATGAATAAGAGATGGATCATAGAATACATGTAAAAGTTAGAACCATAAATCATCTAGAAGAAAACACAGGAGAATGTCTGTGTAGCCTTGAGATAATCAAAGATTTCTTATGACACAAAAAGCACAAATCATGAAAGAAAAAAAATTTGTAAAGTTCACTTATTCAAAATTAACAGTCTGTTTAATTCAAGACACCACCACCAAAAAAAAAAAAAAAAAAAAAAGAAAAGAAAAAAGAAAAAGTAAGCCACAGACTGGTAGAAAGTATTCACAATTCATATATCCGACAATGGACTCACATCCAGAATAGATGAAGATTTCCTATAAACTGGAATGAGAAGTCTACTCAATAAAAAATGGGCAAAAGGCTTGAACAAGCACTTCACAAAAGAAGATATAAAAATAACCAATAAACATATAAAAGGGGCTTAAAATTGTTAGTAATTTGAAAATTTAATTTAAAACCATGATGAAAAATCATTTCATACCCACTAGTATGGGTAAAATAAAAAAGTTTGGCAATTCCCAAATTATAAATTGGTAACAATGTGGAGCAACTGCTGCTATTGTGATACTAGTTTAAATTTCTGTTCATGTTAAATTCTGTTCAAATGATTTGATTTTGGATAAAATTTAATCTAGAAAATGTTTACTCATTCATGTGCTTATCTAGCAATGATATATTTAGAGTTCACAATGGTTAAAACAAAGTTATTGCCTTTAAGGAGCACAGAGATGGTTTATGAAGCGAAGCCTTATGAAGTTAGCCACCATATAGGTAGAGTTTTTAACCATATTTCCTTGATTTCCAAACACATGTGTTATCTTACAAACAATTTCAAAACAAATCTGACAACTTCAACTTAATTGATCTTCTCAAGGAGAAGGAGTTTCATGGAATCAATGCTATGTTTTATAGTTGAGGAAAGGCATTAAATAAATCTAGCTCTTATATTTAAATCAGGCAGCTGTTCTCTTTCATTAAATTGAAATGTGGAAAATAAAAGAGTAAAGGCAACCACTTCTCTATTTCCGTGTGATTAAGGAAAGAAAGTCATAGGAGTTGTAAACCCTGGCATTTTACTTATTTACTTGTTTTGAGGGGTTTATTTACTTGTTTTGAGAGCTTTTGAGTGCCTAAAGATTGAAAAGGTGATTTGGTGAAGGAGTTAAGAAATAGACTGTGGGATCAGACTGGTTCAGCTTAGTTGAATGCAATCAGGTGAACGCAGGCTAGTTTGCTCGCCCTTACCTTCTATGGGTCCCAATTACCTTTTGTATAATGATAGGCAGTGGTGCAAGTTTAATGAGGTTTCATATGGAAGGTGCTCAGGACATGTTTTACATATGGTAAGTACTCACTAAATTGCAAATCTTATTAACTAAAGTTTGCTTTCTTATTAGTATTAGAGTCTTAGGTAAGGAGAACTGAGCACAAGATACTTAATGGTTGAGGCAGTTTGTTGAGTACTTAGAGGTTAGTAGCCTATCAGAAGCACCTTCACTACTAAAACAGAAGTAAATTCCCAGGAAAAACTTGTGCTCTCTATTAATGTTCAAAGCTTATTAGTTAAGGAAAACTAAGAACTTGGAAGTCTCCCAATTTTACCAGAATGAGAAATGAATAAAGCCTCTTGGAATATTAAGTGTGCCTATGGAAATTGATATAGTCCCAGAAAACCAGATGATACTTTTTAGAATATACTAATTTTATTTTTGATGATTATAATATATTATTTATCAGACAGTTTTCTCTCTTGGCATTTTCTCTACCAAAAAGAGAAAGTCACAAAGAGTTGGCCAATTCCATCTCATTCACCCAGGTATTTTTTTTTTCTGCAATGCCACAGATGCACATTTAAGGATTGACTGAACAAAACCATAAATGTTCACCTAGGGACACATTGTACTAGGAAGTGGTGTGAGTGGCTTTGGATTTGTATGCACAGCAGCTCTGGTTCTGTTAGTCTATTACTGGCTTTATTGTGGCTTTTTCATCATGTAAACAAATGACTTCATGTTTTTGAGGTTCGGCTGCTTCATCTTTACAATTACAGACATCCTACAGGAGTGTGGGAAGGAATGTGGGGGATTGGAGTTTCTCCTGAGATGTAAGTTACCCTCTTGAAATGAGAGAGGCCTGAAAAGGGAGACTTTACCAAGAAGCCTCTATGAGGCAGAGAAGGAAAGGGAGTAGAGAGGAAGGCTGTGTGCCATTTAAGAAATGATGCCAGGAAGCAAGAACGGACATTCTGGAGCTTTGTGGTCTGCCCATGTGTGTCATTCCTGGCCTTCATTCACTCACTGAACAAGCAGAGTTTGGGAACTTTACCAAGTTCAAGGCACTTTGCTAGACACTGAATATATAAAAATGTAAGACTTGGTCCTTTAAGAAGCTCATAATGTACTGGGGATGCCAACCAATACTCTTACAATACAATGGGATAAGTGCGATGGAAACATTAGGGCATGGGCAGTTCTTAAATTAACTTGGGTAGTAAAGATAGGCTCTTTAATCCTTGAAAGAAAGGAACTTCTTAGTACATAATGAGGTGGCCATGGCAGAGGAAGGAACACAACGTAAGAGGAATAAACATGTAAAGAAGCAGGTTACCTGAGGACGACGATTTGGAGTGCCTCAAACGTGGTAACACTGACCAGCCCGCAAAACCCATGGCCACTCAGCTAGATCAGCCTGCAACTCTGATGAGGACTGATGACTCTTTCTCAGAGCTTTGCTGTGTGTGTGTGTGTGTGTGTGTGTGTGTGTGTGTAATTTTGTAGCAAAAGAAAATTGGAGAAATAACCATGAAAAATGTCTCTCTGCCAACATTTCCCATTCAAAGACTTTGGGAAGCACATCAAATAGGCAATGAAGTTTTTTGAATTAAGATGTCCTTAATTTTGAATGTAATTTGCAAGTCATTGGAACAATGAAGAATGTCAGCGCTTGCTGCTATGATATTTACCAGGAAAAGAAGAAATCAGAAATTACTGGTTTTGAATACAAAAAGTCTGAGTGGAGCTTAAGTAGAATGTCCCTGCAATGGAACATTTATAATATAGACTTTTCATTGTGTTTGATTTTATGTCCATATATGCTCACAAAGACATATTTGTGGTTTTTTTAAATTTTCCTTTATCAATATGATTAAGGATACCTCAGATCCCTAAAGGAGATGGTGGTGAAACCACTAGATAACCTTTGTCAATTTTGTAGGCAAAGTATGTTTGTTTAAAAAAATAAATCCATGAACATTCTCTGGCTTTAGTTATTCAAATGTTTCCCGATAAAATTTTACAGAAAATAAAAAAATGATTACTTAATTGTTTCCCTGAGCTAAGAAAAAGGAGGCCCCAGGTATCTGCATCAGGTCCTGAGGTTTCTATTCTTTATATGGCTGATAGATGTAAAACCTGATTTCAGTTTGCCTGTGGTTCTCATCATTGACTCTTTGGTTTTTGTTTTGTGATTGGGCAGGATTGGGGTAGTTCTGGTAGGGTGGCATACTAGATAGATTTACAAGATAAGTTCATGTAGAGGACTTTATCATATAATAATCTGAAATTCCCACTGGCCTCTTGAAAGATTCATTATTTATTTTTAATGTCTGGTATTCATGGATACCTCTTATGATTGTCATTAATGGGATATAGATAATTGTATTATGTTTTTACTAATTGTACAACACTTTTTATTTTATTTTATTTTTTTGACATCTTAATTTTATTTTTTTCAGTGTTCCAAGGGATTCATTGTTCATGCACCACACCCAGTGCTCCATGCAATACGTGCCCTCCTTAATACCCATCACCAGGCTCACCCATCCCTCCACCCCCTCTCCTCCAACTCTCTCTGAGTTTGTTTCTCAGAGTCCACAGTCTCTCATGCTTCGTCTCCCCCTCCGATTTACCCCAGTTCACTTTTTCTTTCCTTCTCCTAATGTCCTCCATGTTATTCCTTATGCTCACAAGTAAATGAAACCGTATGATAATTGACTTTCTCTGCTTGACTTATGTCACTCAGCATAATGTTCTCCAGTGCCATTCATGTTGATACAAAAATTGGGTATTCATCCTTTCTGATGGAGGCATAATATTCCATTGTATATATGTACCACATCTTCTTTATCCATTCATCTGTTGAAGGGCATCTTGGCTCTTTCCACAGTTTGGCTATTGTGGCCATTGCTGCTATGAACATTGGGGTACATATGGCCCTTTTCACTACATTTGTATGTAGTAAATACCCAGTAAGCACTTTATCTTTTAAATCACTTTTGTTAGAGGTTCCCGTATCTGGAAGAGCTTGTGTGATAGCTGACATCCTATTGAATCCCATCTGTATTTCTATAGTGCTCATCCACTCAGGACTATATTTTAAGTGCTTCTTATGAGCAGAGTAGCTCATTGGTGTCTTCTCTGGGCCAGGCTTTTGCATTAGTTCATTGGAGGCCATAGTCTCTAAACCTTAGAAGGTTTTTCCTCAAGTAGTTTTTATTGTTCTATTTTATTGAGGAGGAAAACTACATTCTTGGAGAGATTAGGAGAATAGCTCAAGGTCATAAGTGACACAGCCTGGTGCCAAAACCTGGTGCACCTAGTCATTAAATCACTTTTGCTTAGCATACCACACTGTCTATGTATATCTAATATCCTAGCATGGTTGAGGCCGTGTGTTGTAGCATTTAAGAGACATGAACAGTGCCTGGGTTCCAATCTCAGTTCTGATGCAGACCTGCTGCATGATCTTAGGAGTCATTTAACCTCTTCTTTCCTTCCTTCCTCCCATTCCTTCCTTCCTTCTTTCTTTATTTCAAGATTTTATTTATGTATTTGAGAGAGAGAGAGAAAGAGAGGGTGGGGGGGAAGGAACACAGGGAGAAGGACAAGCAGATTCTGTGCTGAGTGAGAGAGCCTGGTGCAGGGCTGGATCTCAGGACGCTGATGAGATCATGACCTGAGCTGAAATCAAGAGTCAGATACTTAACCGACTGAGCCACCCAGGCACCCCTAACCTTTTCTTTGCTTCAGTTTCATCACCTCAGGGTTTGGGGTGGGGGTTGGGGATCAAATGAGTTTATGGACCTAAACTATGGTGCTTGGCATAGAGTATGCACTTTGTAAAGGATAGCCGGGTTTTTTGTTTGTTTGTTTGTTTTTATGGTTTTTTTAAAATTGTCTGTTTGCTTTGATGCCTAATATTAGGGACTTTTTTTCCCAGGCAGCGGAAACATTAGGACCCAAACCTTCTCTAGCTCTTTATATCGAGTGGTAACTCTCTCCTTTGTGCTTCTTGCCATTTCACTGATGGTACAGATCACTGATCATTTGTATGGCAATTAATTCTATGTACATTTGGCTCCTCTTGCACACTCCCTGAGACCTTATCTTATGCATTTCAAGCCCTACTATTCACTGATTCACAGATACATTAACAGAATTAACAGATTGTACAGATTTGAGAACCTAGGATGCACAACCAAACTTTGGAATATGCTCCAGACAACTTTAAAAACTTAGTTATTTGTTATTTCTCTGGACTTATTCAGACCTGAATGTTGGTTGGGGTGTGGACTGTGTGACTTTTCACAGTTGTTTCCAGCTCTGTGAATCAATATTAACAAAGCTGTTTGTTTTCCTTGTAAAAGATAGATGTATACTTTGTACTAGGTCTGCAAAAACTTACTTATTGGAAAGTGTTTGATCACAGGCATAGGGCAGTGACCCTAATTTACCTGTTCACTTGTGATATTGAAAAACTCTTAGTGAAAACTAATTATCTCATAATTTATTCAAGCTACACAAAACCTCATCAGGCTTCTGGAGAAGTCTCTTTCTCCCTTAAAAATTCATGTTTTAAAAAAAAATCATGTTTTTATTTTTAATAGAAACAAGTTTCTTTGAATGGTTAGTAAAAATTTATTTAAATCATGATGAAGGGAGAGGAAAAGAATATAAATATCATCTTCTTTTGCCCTGTAAAAATGGTCATACATAGATTGCTGTTTTGCTTATATTCAAATATTGTCACGATAATCTCATATATCAAGTATTTTGGCAAAATTTTTTATCATCTTTTGTTTCTTATTATTAATTTTAAGAAAAAATTTAAGAGAAATGAGCACAGGGAAGAATGTAAAAGCCACCCACAGATGTAAACCTGGTGTTTTTCCTTCTAAGCCTTAGAAATGTGTATTTCTGGAGAAACTGTTGATTTTTTTGTCCAGTGTACCTCCCCAACTATCTTTATTCTTCCTTCAGAATCTCAATTACGTTCAGATACCTCCCCCACTTCCATGGCCATGTGCTTTAGAGGGAGGGACTGACACTATCATCAGCCCCACTGGCAAATCTTGAGTCATCTATGCCAGTCATGGTTGTTTCCCCGCTGGTGATTGGCTTAGACATGTAATGGAACTCTGACCAAGGAGACACTAAAGGGAGTTGTTTGGAACGTCAAGGAAAGGGTTCCCTTTGCTAAGAGAAACACACAGGAAGAAATGGCTTTCTTTTTGGAACATTCTCTGTGTGTGGCCTGTAAGTATAGTTTTCATCTTGCAGCCAGAGGTGGGGGGACTGGAGGGTTGTGGGAGGATGCTAACTTGAGAGCAGAAAGTTATAAATAACTTGAATCTTTGATGACATTATTAGGTTGCTGAATTAACCAACCTGGAAAAAGTTTATCTTTGCTCTTTTTGCCCAGTGGGATAAATTATCTGATTATTTAAACCAGTGGTTTTCAGACTAATTGCCAGTAGCCTGAAGAATCATGGGCTTTGCATGGGGTAAATAGGCATGGCTAGCTTTAAAGAAATCAATTTAGGAGTTTTCAGCTTCTCTGAATACAATTTCCTAAAAGTGATTGACCTTTAAAACCCACATGAAATGACAATGGTGTGGTGGTTCTTCTTTCCCCCTTCTTTTCTTTTCTCTCTTTTCACCTCTCCTTTTCTTCTTTCTTTCTTTCTTAGGCTTTATTTAGTTGAGAGAAAGAGGGAGAACAAGAATGAGGTAGGAGGGAAGGGCAGAGGCAGATGGAGAAGCAGACTCCCAGCTGATCAGGAAGCCCTAGGTGGGTCTCAATCCCAGGGCCCGGGGATCACCACCTGAGCCAAAGGCATGCTTAACTGACTGAGTGCCCCATCTACCTCCTCTTTTAAAAATCACTTTATTTCCTCTTTGCAAAGGAGTGATTTACCACTCACATCAGTTCCAAATATTACCAATATTTGGTTCATTGCCCAAGATGTAATCAAGAAGCCTCCTTCAATTGCACCAATCTCTCATTTATCTATCTTAGAACTGCATTTACAATAGAATTTTACTTTTTATGTCTAATAATTATCAAATTTTATAACAATTTCAAATTTTATGATATTTTGGCTAATTATGTAGAAATAATATTTTACTTAAAACTCAACTAGAAGATATTTTGATTACTTAGAGCTGTTTTGTGGTAACAGATAATTAATTTTAAAATTTAGAATGTTTAATATATTTTTGTTGCCAAGAAGTATGACAGAAGATCAGTAAAAGATTTTCAAGCATAAAAGTATTACATTCATTACAATAGCTGTGAAGGAGGCATATACAAATTCAAGGGAGAAAAGAACAATTATTAAGAAAGACCTTGTTAATGCAGCTTTAAAATGGATGACTGTGGCTATAAAATTATCTGTATCTATATATTATAAAGTGGTAATCAAATTCCACTGCATACACTCAAAATTGGAGCAAAATTTTAAAAAATAATGTAAATATTTATAATATTCTATTATCTACTTTTTTCTTTTTTTTCTATTATCTACTTTGAAACTTGCAATAAAAATGTTAAATGTCAACTTAAAAATGTGAGAGGATACATAATTTTAAAAATTATTTTATGGAATATACTAACCAAAAATTTTGACATTTACCATATAAACTATGTTGAATTATGCCTCTATCATTCTATCAATCTCTATTAACATCACATCTATTTAATTTGACACACCTTAAAATTGGATGATCCTGGCCACCATTCTCTGTAGTCACTTGAATTTCTACCCCCACTGTTCTACCTGACCAGGTATTGCTCCAATGTCCACTTACCAGTTCCAGTATTTGTGGACATCTCTACTTAGTTGTTTTTTTTTTTTTTTGGATTTATGCCTTAGAAAAAACTTCATTGTAAGTTGAATGGGATTTCACTTTGGAACAAAGATAAATGAATTTCTCAGTCTGCTATATTTCATTCAGAGTTGGCAAACTGTTTTCTAATTTATATTTTTTTACTTAATCATGGAATAGGAACATTTTCCATAGTGTTGCATGTCTTTGTTTACCACACATTTTAGAGGCTACATAATATTTCCCATTATGGAAGGTTAACAGTACAATTTCTAATGCCCAATCTATAAGATTTCTGTAAGTTCCTCAGATTTTCTTTTATCTACTATTTTCACTATATTAAACAAAGCAGACCTGCTTCTTTTCCTTTCCTTCCACATAAATCAGCCTTATTATATCACTGAGAAGTTCATTTATGACATAGGGATGTGATAAAACCACAGATTCTTGGGTTTTTCTTACTTGGGCTTCTTTCCTCTGAGTATTGTATCCCATCACTTTTGTGTGATTAGAGGTATCCCAGTCCTGCTCCCCAGCTGCCCTCGGCTGTCCCAAGGTGAAAGCTCATAAAATCCAGGAGGCAATGAAGGACCAAAGAAAACATGAACACAAAGGACATATACCAGTCTAACAAAAGGGCCTCTCTTAACAAGTAGACCCTTTCTTATCCAGGTGAGAAGAAATAATAAAAGCTCCTTATCAGTCAACTTGATCTGGAGTGGAGAAGAATGAATGCAGTCTTTGAAACAACTTAATAAGGCAGAATAGACTTGGTGGGAACATTTTAGACATAGCTCACATTCTACTCTTAACCTTTCAGGACACAGTCACTGCCCTCTGTCAATTACTGCCGTCTCTTCCTTGACAAGCCTGATGGGTTATAAGTACAAGAATCTTCCAGATGCATGGCAGAGGAGAAAAATAGACCTCTGACACAGGAGTGGTGCTTCTGGTGGCAGGAACTTAGGGTCAGAAAAGGCGGAAACCACTGTAGGGAGAGAACAACACTGAGACTGCTTTCTGTCAAAAGGAATTTGTCAGCGTCTCTGCTCTTACTGTGAGAGTACACGCAAGGATGTTCCTCTTTTTTGAGAAAAATTTTAATGGGTCTTCATGAAACCTAAGAGAAAGTTTGATTTTTCTACTGTTCTCTATTTCCGTATCTCATTTTCAGGTAAATCTGCTGATGGATTCCCACTTGAACCTGATTCTGATTTCAGTAACACAAAGCCTGGATTCTTTGTGTTCACTACGTTTATTCTCTTTCCATGAGCTAAGGCTGTAAATCCCACGGTGAAGCATGCATAAACACAAACTGGGCAGGATTAGACCACACTATTTAGTTAATCTCAGTTGACAAAACCCCTTCTTTCTTTGTCTGACAGGGTGCCACAGAAATTCAGCAAATGCAATTTGCAAACCAAACGTGAGAACTTTCTGCATTATGGGTAGAAAGATGGTGAAAAAAAAAGAACAAACTCCTGGCTTTTGTAAGCCATTTTTTCTTTGAGAAACCCTTAGGGATATTTTCCAGGGAGAAAGATCTCTACAGTTAATGCTTCAAATCATCATCATGAAGGAGAAGAACACAACAGCATTTCCTTCCAAAATTTAAGTGCCGCAACCTCTGAGAATCTTGACGTGTGTAGTTAAAACTACTCAGAAAGGAGCCTCTCCCTGACCTTCACCCTCCAGCTCACTCCCCATCCTCATGTTTAAAATGTTCGTGCTTTTGGATCCAGTGGCAATAATACTAGTAGGACTTTAACTAAAGTACTTTGAGTTCCAGGAGGAGAAACAAAGGATGGTTTTCTATAGCAAGTTCGCACACCTGGACATCCATTAAATAATTGGTGTGCAGCTGGGAACAAAAATGGCTTCACAGTGTTTCTAAAACAGATGTGAGCACAGAGTCAGCAAAGGACTGAAGGCTGAGCACTTCAAATATGCTGTCGCAGTCACCTGATGTCACGAGCACCTGCCGTATAGGAAAGCCACTGTCGGGGAAACATCCATATGTCTATGTGGGATGACAAACTTTCTGCTTGAGTTCTGTATTTAGACAAAAGATGCTCTGGGAGATTCTTTTTCTGCAACCTTTAGGCCTGAGGCTCTGAGGGCTGCTTTTTGAGTGTCCCAAAAGATCATGTTTGCTTTGGTCAAAGATCAGATACACACCCCAATGTTCACATTTTCTGCTCTCCCAAGTTGGAACAATTCGAAATTGCTTTCTGAGTCCAAATGTGTTAGACTCCTCCAGGGCTCTTGAAGTGTGTTATAAATTATGGAATTTGGTTTGTCACAGAACAGAACTTTATTTCAGTGAAAACAGTGACCACATGGATATGTCTTATGGGAAGCTAATCTGCTATAAACCAAAGAGAAACTAGAACTAGCAAAGGGCAGTGATGGCCGTGTGGCAGCAGACTGGGTATGTGTGTGGCTGGCAGAAATTGGAAAGATAACCACATTGTGTGCTAGCCTATCATTACCAGAACATTCTCTGGCCTTAATGTTTACCTTCTTCTCATGCAGAGAACAACAGTGTTAAGTTATTTTAAAATGCCATGTCAGAAAACTTTGAAAACCTCACCACCATATTTTAATTTCTGGAGTTTATACCTAGTTATGAGTTTACTGCTAAGCAACATATAGTGATAAAACATTACTCTTGAGTGTTTAAATCTTCAACCTGGTCTAACATGTACTAATAAAGACTGACTCATCATTGGCTTGTCCTGATTTTTCTGACAAGGAATAGGTCTCCCCAGTGAAGCACTGATTTTAAGATAATGATACAAACACGTACTTTTGAAACATTGGGAGTAGGGAGTGTTTAGATAGGGATTGTGAAGAACTGTCTGCTAACGTGGTTTTAAATGCAAACCCAAGTAACAATCCAAAATGAGCTGCCTGCCAATATCCTATTCCATAAGAAATCTTGGCATCATTAACAAATGATATATTTATTGATTCAATCTCCTTGGTAACTACTTGGTCCATAGACAAGTGCTTCTTTACTTCTGGGATAGCTACAACAGCACTTATCATAAAAGTGTTGAATATTAGCCATTGATTTTTAAATAATGAAGGTTATGTTTCAAATGTGCTTCTGCTAGTAAAAAGAAAATCCTAATAGGAAAAATTTGACATCAGTTTTATTCTAAAGTACTCTCTGGACAGATTACTTTCCTGAGATAAAGCAAAGGTGGAAGAGTTGGCAGTTAGAAGGAATGTGATCTTTAGAATGTCTGTCCTACACACTGCCTGTTCTATGTGCCGTCATCGTACTTACTCCATATGGGACCATTGCCTTCCAAGAACTGGGGAGCGTTTCCACAGATGTCCTTTCCTGTGGATTGGGCTTAATTCTACCAATGACACAATAGACCCCGGAAATTATAGAATAAGCCGGCTGTCCTGTTTTTGCTCAAATGATATTTCACAGACCTCTTTCTCCATTTCTTCCTTTCTGGAGGCATTTGGCCCCTCTATCTCTTTGGTCCTCATGACAGTTTATATCATGGTCCCTTTCTCCTTATTCCTTTTCTTCTTCTTGCCCTTCTCCTAGCATTGTTTCCTTGTATTCTCTCTTTTCTTTTCTTTTTCCTCTGTATTACTTGTGTGCCCCTTTCATTCTGTCATTTTCTCTTAGATTCCTTTGTCACGTGATTCAGTTATATCTTTTTTGGCTTCCCATAATTAAAATCCAATATAGAGTACTTTTATATTCTGCATCTGACAGCGTGGTATGTCCCTTGGGAAACTTGGAGCCTATTCAATGGGGCTTCATTATATTGCATTAAATTGTAATTATTAGGGAGGCTCAACATCCCCCTCCACCATTCCATTTTATATCCCATAGGAACAACATTATTTCTTTTTTCTATTTGTGTATTCCCTTGAGTCCAACATGGACAAGATGCCCTATGATTGCTAGCTGAATGCTAAATAAGTTGCCATTCTTCAACCTTTTTGCCAGCCACAGAAATGAACTAACCTAAACTCTATAACCCTGGCACGTAACATGGTGTCTGGTATGCAGTAGGTGCTCAATAATGATCTGTTTAATGAATAAATAATCAAAGACCTAGATTATACCTGAAGCCTGTGTTAGCATACTGTTGCTAGCATAAATATAGTTTCTGTCTTAGGTTTATTGTATGCATATTCAGAAATTGCTTTACTCACAGTATTCAGGACTTGATGATCCCTCAGAATTCATTCACTTTCTAAGGTTTGAATGTTCCTCCCCCGTACTTAAAATCAATAATTCTTCTGACTACCGATCTGCATTTATTTCCACTTTTTTCTTGTAGCTGAGACCACAGAAAACCTTGGCTTGCAGCAAATATACATTTCCATGGAAACCAACCCAAAGGCAATAGAAAAAGAAGGCATTGTATAGAAATGTCTCTTGGTTGCCAAATTTCAGACCATTGCCTGATTTCCTTTTAGTTTTGTGTTGATTTCTTTAATTCGGTGTGAACACACAGACCAGGACTTTTTAAATTAAAAAAAATTTTTTTAAGTGTACTGTGTTTGTTGATTTAAAACATGTACTTACGAACGTACACAAACTTGCAGGGTGTGGAAAAATAGCATTTGTGAATGAGGTTTATGTTTCAATGTTATTTTTATGGCAGCTTCATCTTTCCTAGGTTGAATGTATTTGCTGTGAATTTAAACTGTTCACTGACAGATGAATACATTATTTGCTTATAGAATTAGAGTGATATTCCCCCCACCCCATATGAAGTATAAGGATAATGTGGTTGGACATAATTAATGAAAAGTAACAGATGGTTATATCAGCAGGGGCATAAAGGATTCTGCCTACTCTTCAACATGAATAAGGATGTCTGAGCAATAAACCAGTAGATCTGAAAACTGGTGGTATATGGTGTATGACCAAGTGATCATGGCAGATACCTTCTGGGTGAGCATGAAACCAGGACCTTACCCTGCACCTCAGACTTTGCACTTGCACAGGGCACCATATTCAACAGTACCACAGGCTTGGTTTAATGCTATGCTGTTGACATCTTGACATTCACGATCATTTTTTTAACAAGGATCCCCACGTTGTCATTTTGCAGTGTATCTTGTAAATTATTTAGCTGGTACTGCATGAGACTCACCCTTCATACCATCTTCAAAGTTAGGGGAGATTACTTGGATTTTCCCTAACCATTTTAAGAGTATTAGAAAGATTCAAAAATGGTGAGTAGAAATATCTGTGAAGGTGTAGCCTTTTATATGAGACCCTCCAAAAGTACTAGAAGTTTTTTTACAACTTCAGCCCACCCTGGTCATCACTGGTTAAGAGCAATCCATCTCTTGGGCAGTGAAAAGCAATTTATACATAGTGATAAGGAAAGGCTTACCTCAAAACCAACTTGCACTAGGACATCTCAAAAGCTTTGAAGTATCTGTTCCTATTCATTCAGCAATTCCACCCCCAAGATAGAGGATGCAAAACTGTATGTACAACAAGTTCATTACAATGTTATTGTAAATTATTGATAGTAAGTTCTTGAAAGGATCTAAATGTCTATCTGTACATGAACAAATAAAGTATATGCTACTCAATGGCATATCGGTCAGCCATTAATATGATATTGTAGATGTATACTATCAAATATTTAAAAACCATATTATAATACATTATGTATATTATGATTTATTAAAAATCTATGCATAGGGGGGAGGGGGTTGGGAAAGGGGGGTGGGGTAATGGACATTGGGGAGGGTATGTGCTATGGTTAGTGCTGTGAAGTGTGTAAACCTGGCGATTCACAGACATGTACCCCTGGGGATAAAAATATGTTTATAAAAAATAAAAATTAAAAAAAAAAGAAAAAAATAAAAAATAAAAACAAATTAAAAAAAATACTGATGCGTGCAGCAATCTGGGAAAAAAAAAAAGTTTACAAAGTTGTCCAATACAATGTAGTTATTTCTAGGTGGTGGGATAATATGGTTTTGTTTTAGCACATTGATAGTTCCAATTTTTCTAGAATGAGCTTGTAGAGCAAAAATATTAGAACAACCAAAAAGCAAGAAAAAATAACAATTTCTGAGGTTTTGTCCATGCTCAAGGTTTGTCTCCATGCTCAAGAAGACTATTACTTATTATTTTCCTTTATAAGCTAATAGGCATTGAAGAAACAACTATGTGTTAAAGAGGAAGTTTCAATGGGATATTATTTTCCTACCATTAAGGAGATTATAAACATCTTCCTTTTCTTTTAGCTAGTCAGCTATAATTTACTATTCTCTGGCCTTCTTCAGAAACTTCTCCAGAATCTGGGGCAGGTGCAGGATGCATCAGCTCAGCTGTTACTGCATAAAGGTGCAAGAGAAGTGGCAAAGCCCCCATCTGTGAGGTGCATTGCTTGCCAGTTTGATAAAAGAATTCAGGACCAGATCCTCATTCTCTGCCATTAGACTATGGCTCCTCTCCCAACCATGGCCGATGAGAAGTTACTGTATATACTAGAAGGTCTATGGGCATTATTTCTTTTCAGTTTCTTCTTTCACTGTAGGTTATCCTGATAGACACAGTTCGCTTACTTCTGAGCCTTACTTTAGAGGGCAGTGACAAGGTTGAAAGCTTATAAAATCATCCTATCTGTACTTACATGTGTGTGTTCCCTTCTATTAGATCTTGATTCCATAGGTCAGTCACAGCTTAATATGACAGATTGGCAAGAGCCCAGACTTGTCTTGTGGTGGCCAAATTTCATTTTCTTGGGTGTTGATGGAGGTGAATTATGGTTCTTTGTTTCTACCTGAAACTTCTGCCAATGTTATGGAGTACCATGAGTCCTATGTACTAACTAATGTACAATATCTTATATCTTTTGCCTATAGCCATAGCAACACCTGTGTGAGTCAGGGATTAGTTAGCAAGTGGGGCAGGTCTAGATGTCTAAACCTGTTGACCTTTCAATAGAATCTTTACGATAATTGAATATTTGTTAATGTTTGCTATGAAATATTTATAACTAGGGACAATTTTCTCCTTCCTTTCAGTCTATGTAGATTTCTTTTTTTTTAAACTAAAGGCATCTAAGGAAATTTAGTAAATATATATGTATTTTTAAATGAATGATGAAAACTCTATTTTGAAATTGTAATTAGCAATATATATATATGTATATATTTTGTTGTTGTTGTTGTTGTTGTTGACCACTCTTTTTTTTGGTATTTTTTTAAAAATTTCATTTCTTTTCAGTGTAACAGAATTCATAGTTTTACACCACACCCAGTGCTCCATGCAATGGGCACCCTCCGTAATACCCACCACCTGGCTCCCCCAGCCTCCCACCCCCCGCCCCTTCAAAACCCTCAGGTTGTTTTTCAGAGTCCATAGTCTCTCATGGTTCATCTCCCCCCCAATTTCCCTCAACTCCCTTCTCCTCTCCATCTCCCCATGCCTCCATCAGAAAGGATGAATATCCAACTTTTGTAGCAACATGGACGGGACTGGAAGAGATTATGCTGAGTGAAATAAGTCAAGCAGAGAGAGTCAATTATCATATGGTTTCACTTATTTGTGGAGCATAACAAGTAACATGGAGGACATGGGGAGATGGAGAGGAGAAGCAATATATTTTAATGCTAGTGTATTTGGACTCCAGTTTAGATTTGAACAGAGACACAAATTTGAAATAAGTGCATTTATAGAGAGGGGATACAATGGAAAGACTTGGTCATTTTTCATTTTCTTGATCTCCAAGGGTGGAAAAACCAGATTAAAATAAAAATTCAGGTAAGAGAGCATGATACTTTAAAGATGATTGTCTACTAGTCCCTAAGGGGAATTTATCTTCATTTATCATAACTTTGGTTTGAACTGTAATCATTTGGACTGTGTCTTGATTTGGAAAACACTAATAAAGTCTAAATTGAAGCCCTATTGTTTAGCCACCCAGCTTTGCCTGTATTTCATCCTGTCAGGAGAGGTCAAAAAGAAAGTTGCCGTGAGAGGGCAGTTATGGAGAATGTTGAGGAGGTGTGGATGGGAGACACTAAAGGAAGGTGGCAGAAGCCTCAGACAGGTATACGGGCAACAAACTCAGACATGCATCACATGTGAGAATGTGAGAATGTGTCCATAGGGACATCCAGGAATCAGGCTTCCAGCTCAAAGATACTGTTACTAACTAGGGTTCCCCATTTCAGTCTGGAGGTGTGTCCCCATAAAAATAACTGTCTTAGTAATCATGACCACTGTTATTCTTTTAGGGATTTGTTTCTGTTTGGAACTCTGCCTTTTAAGACTTGCACTCCCACTTAGAAAATGCCATTCTTCTGATTGTTTCCCTGTCAGGCTGGCCAAATGTGTTCCTCAGTATTTGCATGTAGTCTAGATTGCTTGACGTGATAACCTAGCCTCCCTTTGAGTTGGTGCTCATAGTTTTACTCTAGGACAGTGCTTCCCAAACGTAATTGTCTTTGGGAATCCTGTCTTTAGGGCCCAAGATTCTCCATTTCTATCAAACTCCCAGGTAATGTTGATGCTGCTAGTCTGTGGACCACACTGAATAGCCAGATTTAGGTTGCTCCATGTTAGTTCACAGCGCAAAAGCTGTTATTTTATTAGTGTTATTCTCGGTGTCTTATAAGGTTAGAGTGTGAAAAGCATCACATGAAGCCTGGCTGTGTCTAATCATTTAATCCCCAAACATATCATATTTTTGCTCATAACACTGGTGGAGAAATCAATTTTAATCTGCAGTGGGTTATTTGCCTAGTGTTGCTGGTTCAGAACTCCTAATACTTAGGGAACTCTCCAGGCCTCCCTTGGATCTTGTCTCCAGACTAAAGCACAGGCTTCCTTCAAAGCACACTGCTGTTTGTGAATAGGTTCTGGTTACCTTGTTGATGAGAGAATATTTGACCACTAGTCATTTCTTTGAGGGAAATTCACCTTATTTTAGCATAAATTTGAATGAAACTCTGTTTTGATTTGGAAAACACCTACACTTGTATCTTGAGTATAAAAAGTAGAAATTGTTTCCATGAAGAAATAAAATGCAAATAAAAACAGTATCTTTTAGCCAAGTATTCTTGTCTCTCTAGTTCTTCTTGGCAGGAGAAGCTGAAGGCCTCATGCTATATAATTTAATGTTAACTTTCACATCCATGATGTTTAAGATCTGTGGTGTTGTCTTCCAATGTACTTCCTTCTTCCTCTGAGAATTGATTCTCCCCACCTCTAATCAAGTGATTCTGGTAGAACTTTTTTCCCTGTGGTACTCTACCTTGTCTCCACAATGGTGGGCACATGACCAATTGTATTGCTGTATTCCCCAGTGTAAAATGGTTTAGTGCAAAGGAGGGTAAGGGACCCAAGCTGAGCTAAACAGAGGGCTCCTGGGAATTCTTCTGTATGGAGCTTCATGTGAAGGTTCTTTGCATCTGGGCCATGAAGCTTGTGGGAGGTCAGTCAGAGAGTAAGATGATACTGATTCCAGTAGGAGAGACTAAAGCCACTCAAAGGGGCTCCTGGGTGGCTCAGTGGGTTAAAGCCTCTGCCTTCGGCTCAGGTCGTGATCCTGGGGTCCTGGGATCAAGCCCCGCATCGGGCTCTCTGCTCAGCAAGGAGCCTGCTTCCTTTTCTCTCTCTCTGCCTGCCTCTTTGCCTACTTGTGATCTTTGTCTGTCAAATAAATAAATAAAATCTTAAAAAAATATATAGCCATTCAAAGATGAGCAGAGATGAAAGATGGGTGGATAGGGAAGGGACAGGGCAAGGAGCAAGGAGTGGTGCTAGTCGCTGAAGATTGCACAGTTGTCTTAAGTACCTTTGACTCTTTCAAATTTCTGAGCTTCTCATGGACCACTAAATTCCTCTTTGTAAAACTCAAAAAAAAATTTGAGTTGGCGGCTGAAGTGTTATAATTGACAGAGGCTGGTTAAATATTTCACACACATTTCTTTAGAGGTAAAGTAAAGGGGTATCTCACTGAGGCTTCTGTATCTCAGGGCCATGCTGTAGCCAGTGCGTGTTAACTCAGTTTGCAAATAAGAATCAGAATTAATGAAGAACAACTGAACATGTCTTTGTTTGCCAGCAAGTGCATTACATTAGTAAGTGATACCAAAGGGCTGAAAAATAGAATGTCATCATTATAGTTATTGTCACAACAAGTCTGACTGAAGATGAACATTTTGAATACAAAGTGTATAAAATGAACATTAAGCTTAAAATAAGACATTGATTAAAGAATTAGAAAAATAAATCTTTCTGGCTCAAAAAGTAAATGAGGTCAGGCCATTGTAAGATTGAATATAGAAAAAGAAAAGCAGCTTAGGCCAATTTTAAAAGAAACAAAGGATGGTTGGTGAGTGATGATTTGCCACAAAGAAGAAAAAGTACTCTGGAATTTATTTTACTCTCAGTAATACATGCATCAGAACATTTACTAATAGTATTTAGGGATCTCAGCGAGGAAGAGGGAAAGGAGATTTGGGGTAGATCTCCAAATCCCTAAGAGGACTTCTCAAATTACACAAGGTGCTTTCAGTCTCTTTTCAGAGTTTCTCATATGCTTTTCTAGGGAGTATATTTTCCCATGCCAAGTCCCACTCTCAGATGTAAATCTCAATAAGGGAACAATAGTTATTTATGGGAATGTATAATGTTCCTCAGATGTACAGATATTTAATAAAAGCTGATAACAAATTCACACTGAATAAGAGAGCTGGTTCTTATTTAATGAAAAAAATGGGGTAATTTATAGGGAAACCAAAGTATATATAATGCAAACAAAGACAGCATGGCTCCATAACTTAGAAAAAATGCTGCAAGGATAACTAAAGGGTATAGATGCTCATGAAGGAGCTAAGAAGCAATGGGAGAAAAGTGGCCAACACACCGAGAATCTATGCTGTACCGTATGAGGTATATTTACCTCATATGTTACCTCATCAAGTTATCAAAAAAAAAATAAGATGGTAGGTATTCTTATATGTATTTAGTAGATAAAACAGAGATTCAGTGAAACAATTTCTCAAAAATTACACAGTTGATATGTAATAGGGGTTGGGTGCAAATCTACTCTCTCTGTTCCCAAGCCAAGAAACATTCTAATTCTTCATGGATGAGCAACACAAATAACTATTGAGTGACCGTATACATAAAGGACTTGTAGGGAAAGACTAATATAGATAATTTACAACATTATTCAAGTGTTTTGACCAGCAATAGAAACAATATCCTTGCAACAGGAAGGAATTTATAGCATAGTTCAAATGTTTTCAGCAGAAATGGAGACAATATGCTTGCGATAGAATCAAACAATATAACATCAACTGATGTTTATGGTCCCTTGGATGGGAATATAAAAGAAATTATTGAGGGAAAGTTCCTGGAGCAGTAAAGGAAAAGATCTTCAATCTTTTCAAATTGTCAATTTAGAATATGTTAACAACTCCACAAAATGGTTTAATATTGTATTTTATATGACCCCTTGCATGCCACTTGAAAGTATACTTGGTAAGATGAGTGAGGGGATTTTATGAGGATTGTCTCTGGAAAATAGAGCGTACTAAGGATTTCTTGCTGTATCCTAAGATATGGATAAAAGAAGGGATAGAATTGTGTCTCTTAAATTTTATTAATTTTGTTGATGATAATTTTTTGCCTAAAGCCTCATGACCAACCTTAATCTCATGAAACAGACTTAATAGTTAAAGAAAAAAAAAAGCCCAATACAGATTTCAGAGTCCAGAGGCCTGTGGTTCAGCCATTCACTGGCTGAATGATTTTGGCAAAGTCACTGTCATCTCTACCATCATTGGTAAAATATGGAAGTTTTACCAGATCATTTCTGACATCTGCTCTACTTAGAACCTTTACTGCATTGAGTCTAAAATATTGATAAACTTTTCAGGTCACATCACACTTCTTTATTAAGTTGTGAAGTCTGCAATAGATTATTTCAAATACTTGGGTATATTATGGCTGAGCATATTGAACTGTAAAATTGTGATAATAAAAATAACAGAGCTTCTACTTCTCTATCTCAATCCCCAATACTTCTGTCATTAAATACTGGAAATCTTCATGGCTGTTTTTTTTAGACACTATGGTCTTGTCTATAGGATATCTTCTTATTTAGACATATGTGATAAACAGAAGTCTAAGATGTCCTCCAAGGTCCCACCCCTTCATACACGCATGCTCTGTAATCCTCACCCCTTAGTGTAGGTAACACTTGTGAACATGACAGGAGGATTTCACTCCTATGATTAAGTTATGTTGAATGGCAGGGATGAAAGGATTTTGCAGATATAATTTAGATACCTAACAACACAACTTTTTTGTTGACAATCAAAAGGGTTATTATCCTGGTTGGGCCTGACCAAATTGAGTGAGCCTTTTAAAAGAGGGTCTAGAAATTCAAACTGAGAGAGTTTTGAAACAAGAGAGATCGGAAACTCTCTTGTTGAACATATAGAAGTAAACTGCCATACTCTGGAGAGGGTCACATGGTAGGGAATAGTGGGTGGCCTCTAAGAGCTGAGGGCCTTAGTCGTATGATTACAAAGAACTGAATTCTGCCAACAGCCAGTGAGTTTGGAAGAGGACCCTTAACCTCAGATTAGATTGCAGTCATGGCTGACACTTTGATTGCAGCCTTGTGAAACCCTGAGCACAGGACCCAGTTTATCCCTGGCTGGACTCCTGACTCATGGAAACTGACATAATGGATGGGTGTTGTTTCAAGCTGCTAAATTGTAGTAATTTGTGATGCAGCAATAGAAAATTAATACAGCATGACTTCAATTATCACCAGATGACTCATAAATTTATATTTCCAGCAAGACCTTCCCTTGCATATCCAACTGTCTATTTGACTTCATGAAGGTACTTCATTTTCAGTTCATGTTCGTTACTTTTAAGCCAAGTTCAGTAAGTAGCATTTATCATCCCCCAAGTTGGGAAGCAAAAAACTTAGGAGCTTTTGATACCTTTTCTAGCTTTATCTCTCATCATAAAATTTTAAATCTTAATCCATCAAAATTCTAGTTCATTTCACTTCTTTGTGGCAGGTACTTCAGTCCGATTCACTCAACATCTACTCTATTCTATCAAATATACCTTCCTTATACTTTCAAAGCTGAAAATCTGAAGATAACGTTTATTTTTCTTTGTAGCTAAGGTTTCTCATGAGACTTAGGTTCTGTGAAATACATGCATTTGTATGAATTTTGTAAGATGGGCATGAGGAGTGACAGGTGGGAGCTGTGTATGAGGAGCTCAGACTATCTAGCAAGCAATGTTGTAAAGATGACTGGTTCTTCTGGGAAAGCTATGACAGTAGTTGTACTCTCTGATACTTAGCATCTTCAAGGCCATGAGATTTCCGCTAGAACAGCCAATGTTGTACTGCTGGTTGTTTCCCTTTGTTATAGTGTTTCTAGTCATGGAGTATTCCATCTTGGTGATTTGACCCTACTAGAAATTCTGTTGGAGATATATCTATATGTATCTATATAGATATATCTCCTCCTTACACTAGATTAGGTGGATGGATGCATATTTTAAGGGCCAACCAGTCTACCATTTTTTCTCCATTTCCACCACTATCATTACAACCATCCTATTACAAGGTATCATTATGTATCCCAAGTGCTCTAGCAATAAATAGCCTCTTAGCTGGTTAATCTCTGCATCCACCATGCTCCCTTATGACTAGTTCTCTACTCTTCAGCCTGAATGATCTTTTTAGTGTGTAATGCTCTCCAACTTAAAATATTCAATATTTCCCCATTACTTTTTAGATAGACCAAAATCGTCACAAGCCGACAAAGTCTTGCCCCTACCTAACTCTCTATCCTAATTTTACTTTTTTTTGCCTTTAGTAATCACTCCAGCTGGAGAATTTTAGTCTCTTGTAGGTGCCATGCTTGTTACAACTGGTCTCTGTGTACAAGGTAGTTTCTTCAAGGAAGGCTCTTTCTTTCCTAATTAACATTACTCTGTGACCTCCAGATCTAAGATAAATCAGCACATCCTCAAGGAGGCCTTTGCTGACCTCCCTGTCTTGGCCAATTATCTCATATGCTTTCTTGCGGCATCTGCCCTTTAGGAATTCTAGTTGGCAGAGTTGCAATTTTATACTTGTTTCATCATTTGATTAACGACGGCCTTTCCCACTACATGGTCCATATCACGTGAACGGGAACTTTCTGTTTTTACTCACATTAAATCCCCTCCATCTGGCATAGGATTTGGTACATAGTAGGAGCTCAATAAATATTTGTTGAATAATGAATAAATGAAGCATTTATAATGTTCTTGGTATTATTCTAAGTGGTTTATATTTATTTTGTCCTTACAAAAATACTATGAGGCAGGTAGGATTATTCTATCCTGTCAGTTAGGATAAGCTAGGCAATGCTGTGGTAACAGATAAACTCTAAATCCAGTGGCTTAAGATGACCTCAGCCACGGTTTGTTTCTTGCTTATGCTTCATGTACAGTTATGGGTTAACAGGTCTTATAGTAGTTACTCAGTTATCCAGGTCAGATGCCCATCTTACCACATTCTTCTACAATTATTGCATCAGGGGAGATGGATGATGGAGAATCATGTTTTGGTTTTTAAATGCTTCTGTCAGAAGTCATACACCTGGGCAAAGTAAGTCACGTGGCCGTGTTTAACAACGAGAGGCAGAGATGTACAGTCATACCTGATGCCTGATAGGAGAATCAGAATGTTGGTGATTAGATAAAATATTGGCCTACCACATTTATTATTCCCAATTACAAATGAGTAAAAAGGCACACAGAGAGAAGCAACTTGTTTGAAAATAGGAGAGCCAGAGTTTGAATCTGGGAAGTTTGCCTTTCCCTCCCCCACTGAGAGTGCTTTGTTATCCCTTTTTGTCCACATTGTGACCTAAAGAGTCATGGGAATTCTGGGAACAAACGGTTAACTATGTTTCTGTCATTGCTTTTGTTCTCAGAGGAGAGAGGTGAAGCTGACTACTGCACTAGCCAGAGTTCTTCTCCCAGCAAATGTAATTGGAGCCATTTTTTTTTTTCCCAGGAAGACCATGACCAGATATATCATATACCATGGCCAGATATATGGGTGTGATATACCAGCAGACTCTCTTGCTCTCTGTTCTTTTGAAAAAGTTCATTTCTACCCTCTCCTTATATCAATGAACACTGTAGATAAAGAATGGTTTTGTCAAGCCTGTGTAGCCAAATGTTTTCCTAAAATGTAAATTTTAAACAAAGCAGATCTTATTAAAGGTTTTTCTGATTGTTCTCATCGTTGGTTCTCAAGAGTCTGTTATGCTTTCGACTTTTCAGTGAGAAAGACATTTCCTTGGGTAGTATCATTTTGGAGCATTGAACAAGTTTAAGAACATGATGAATAATAATCTCTGAAACTCTTAGTTCATTTAGGCTTCTATGAAAATCAAATTCAAAACCAGCATTTATATAATATAATAAATCAAAAAAAGTTAATTATTTTTAACCATGAGACAAGGGGAGGAAGAGTGGGAAGGAGTGTGTTTTTATTAATCGTGTACTAGCTTTTGAATAATGTATAAAATAAATTTGTAATTTTGACATGACTTACTAGGATTTATTTTGTCAATTAGCAGAAAATACTTTATTTCAAAAGATGGAATTTCAAGCAAAGAACTATATAAATCTGGCTAATCCCAATCTCAATTATTTAAGGATATGATTTGGTATGTAGTCAGTGAACATTTTATAAACATTAATATTTCACCAAAATAGTCATATTATCTGCTAACATTATCTTCTATGCTCACATTAATTTTCTTACTTTTCTTTCTATGATAACAAATAGAGATGAATTATAATCACTCCTACATAAAATGTTTATCAAATGGAGTTTGTTGCCTATTTTAGGAATGCAGATATTACAGTAATTGAATAATATATCTGGGACATATTTTCACTAGAGAAAAAGAATAAATAATGTTCAATAAAATAAAGTAATGCTGAAGAAATTGTTTGCATATATGAGCTTATTTGCCGCCAGCATACTTTTTCTTTTTTATATCTGAATTCATACTTTAAAAATGTGTATTTTCAATGGACCAAGGTGTACAATAGTCATTTATTTATTTTTAAATATTTATCCTTAGGTATATGCTATATAATAATTAACAAAAACTCACAAAGGACTAAAATAGTTCTGCAATCGGGGCTTAACCTGGGCTTCAGTGGTTGCTTCATGGAAAAAAACGGGCAAATGTGCCATTCTCCTTGGAGAGTCATGGGAAGAGAAATATACTGTAGAGAGCAGGTTCCCCCTTCTGAATGGCATTGTCATGCTTTGGTATTCCAGAATTCTGGCATGTTTAAATCTCAGCTAAATATAGGAGACTCCCACTGAAATCACCTAGAGAGACATATGAGTATCTTACCCAAGCAGGATAATCTCCGCTCCCTGCCATGGAGCCTGAATTTGAATATATTTACATATCTCTGCAGAACATTTGGCTATTTAACCATGTAAGAAAACTGTTTATAAAAAATATTGCATAGGGGCACAGAGTGGCTCCGTTGGTTACGCGTCTGCTTTTGGCTTGGGGCATGATCTCAGGATCCTGGGATCAAAGTCCTTCATTGGGCTCCCTGCTCAGTGGGGAGTCTGCTTCTCCCGCTCCCTCCCTACCCCACTCATGCTCTTTCTCTCTCTCTCTCAAATACATAAAATCTTTAAAAAAATAAAAAAATTTAAAAATAAAACTGGTGTTTTATAGATTTTAAAGAGAAACTTAACCTCATCTTCTCTAATATTATTAAAAGTCTCTTCTATCTCCTGAAATAAATACCCGAGAAGATGTTTACAATATTCTTCTGTTTTGTCACCTTACACTGCTAGCCTCCATTTTCGTTTAGCTCAAGACTTCCCTTTCTAATACTGTTTGCTCACCAGCATGTCTGTCCCTCATCTGTCTCTCTCTGTGTCTCTATTATATCTCCTTTCACATGACACTAGACTCTGCAAAGCCCCCTTGGAAATGAGACCACTTCCTGTTAAGTGATCCTGGGGTATGTAGAATGTAAAGACAACCAAAAACAAGGTAGTGTGTCCTCTTATAATGACACATAAAAGCCATAAAACACCAGAGCAGAGGAGGGGGTACGAGTGGGAGAAGAGGGTGGTGAGTTTTGCCATGTGCTGTTTCTCTGCAGATCTGTCACTTCTGGCCCCTTGGCCAATCTGCACTTAATTACCTGTTCCTGTTCTATACCCCAGACGGCCAGCAGTGTGGCCTGTCTATTCCCATTCCCTCTGTGAGGCCAGCTCTGGGGCTGAGCTGATGCATTACAAATGCCTTGTGGACCAAAACAATGTATGTGTCTGATGGGATTTTCCCTAAGTGGTCAGGATGCCAACTACAGTCCTGATCATTTTAAATGGCTTGTGATCTGAGGATAGGGAGATGCTCATTAGCGGCCGTAGGAGACCAATATCAGGAACAGATTGAATCAAGTCGCTCTGCCAACACAAGCATTAATAGAGGGGATTGTGTCAATAAAAGTTCTCCAGATGAAGCCATTGAATGAGGCACTTATGGATGATTATAAACATTTTGCCCCGTGGTGACTCTCCTCTATCAAACCTGCTCTGAGTCTGATAAGCGCTGCCTCTTTAGGGGTCATTAATTTCCCTGAAAATTTAAACAGCTGTCACTTGTGATCCTCCTCAGGTGCTCATGTGGGAGAGATTAGCCTGTGTTTATAAGCCGGTCTGTTCATTAAGCGCCTGCCGGTGTGGAACCCCCTCCACAGGCCTGCAGATCGCCCACAGATAATTGGGGGCAGCCGCGAATTACACAGAGGCGCTGCAGGCAGCAAGAATGGTGTGGTCTTATTAATATCAGCTGGGGAGAATGCACCATTTTAATGATTTCCAATAAACCAAAGCAAGCCCTGAGAGCCTCACAAGCATTTGGGCATTGACAGTTAAAGAGACTGCCCAGGTTTGGGTTTCCTGTAGGTCACTATCAACTTTTTCATTAATGTTTGAAAATCTTGGTTTAACCCTTTGCAATGAAGTGATTCTTCCATAGTCGGCTTCCAAGTTGAAGTTACTTCTGATGCTTTTAATGCCTGCGAAATCTGGTAGATTTAATGGCTGTTAGAGTAGAAAAAGATACTTCATGACGGTACGCGGCTCCAAACGGAGGAAGTGCATTTGGCTGTGCTATCTAAATAGGATACTTGTGTTTTACATAGCATTCTCCAATTATATAATCTTTTAATGAAATGTGGTGTATTTCTGTATTCTGTGACATTAGTTAAGTTCTTGCAAACTAATGAAGTGTTACATTTTAACATTCTAAAAATATTATTTATTTGATGGAGAGAGAGCACAAGCAGGGGGAGCAGCAGAGGAGGAGGGAGAAGCAGGCCCTCCACTGAGCAGGGAGCCCCACAGGGGGTTTGATCCGGACCTTGGGATCATGACTAAGCGAAAGGCAGATGCTTAACCAACTGAGCCACCCACGTGCCCCTATTTTAACATTTTTAACAGGAATTAGAACTTATTGGGGCACCTGCATGGCTCATTCAGTTAAGCATATGACTCTTGATTTGGCTCAGGTCATGATCCCAGGGTCCTGGGATTGAACCCCACTTCAGGTTCCATATTTAGCAGGGATTCTGCTTGAGGATTCTCTTTCCCTCTCCCTTTGCCCCTCCCCTTGCTCATTCTCTCTTTCTCTAAAATAAGAGTAAATATTAAAAGAGAAACTTGCTGAAAATTCTGTTTAGAAGGACTTTAAATAGAATGGACAATACCATTTTCAGTCTGATAAACACAAGGGTAAAGGAAAGATCTAGGGAAATTTAAAAAATAGACACTTTTTTTTTTAAGCAACAAAATCCTTTAAGAGTAGAAACAGTTTCAAATTTCTTTTTCAAAACGCCATCTCCATTGCAAGACCTGCTTTGGAAAAGTAGCCATTCACACTCATTGTTGAAACATCTGACTTTAAATCCAATAGAGGACTTAGATGTGTTTATATTTAAAAAAAATCTTCTTGGGAGGATACTGTGAGCAGTCATTATAATTGCACTACAAAGCTTGGCAAATTTTGCACAATTAAAAGATATATATTCTGCCTCCAAGCTCAACAGTTCTCTTTAAGAACTTTGCCATGAGCTAACCCACACAACTTTGAGGTACAAGAGATTTTCCTGATCTTTTTCTACCCAATTCAGGATATTCTAAATATTCTACTATTTTTTAAGGTCTCAACTCTATAAAACTTGTCATACTATTGATATCCTATAGCCTGAAGGGCATCTCTGGTTTTGACTTCTTTCCTACCTGCTTGGCCTCTGAGTGATGCAGGAAGCCGTCCCTTGTAGGGTTCTAACTCTGTAAGCTTAACTTTGAATCCATTTCTTATAGTTTTGTCAAGGCAGTGGTTATATTACATAGTTGTGTAAAGCATTATTTAGTAAAGAATTTTTATACTGTTGAGAACCTACCTTCTTTGTTTCATCTCTCCTTTGAAAACTGATGAATAAAGCAATTCTTTGTGAATTTCACCTAAATGATTTGACAGATGCCATAAACGGAGACATGTGGGAACATCACTGTGTTCATCCAACTTATAGCAAACCTCACATACATGATAATTTGATCTAATGCTTGTTTTGCCAAATCTTCAGCAATTTTTTGTGTACTGTCTAAATCTTCTTGTTGATAAAGGAATGCTTTGTAGTTTGTCAGTGCACTGATTTCTATAAATTAGAGCAGATATTTTTTTACTAGGAAGAGAAAGAGTTTCTCCAATGGGATGTGTCTTGCATTATTAACTAAGAAAACTTAGAAGTGATTCCTAAATATTTATCATTCCATTTGGTAAAATGTTTTAAATTGCTGGCTTGAGTGTAGCATGGTTTTAAACACCACTGGAAAAAAATGACTATGCTGTATTTTACATGCTTCTATTAAAACTGCTTGCTTCTTATAATCATGAGTTACTATCTTATGGTACAATGTGCTCTCATTGGGAAAAGTTGTGGCTGTTCATTGTTAAAAATAGTGAAGGTAAATCTGTATTGCAAATAGTATTCTTGGTTAATTCTGAAGTTTTCAGACTGAGATCCTTTTATACATGACTAGATGACTTTTTAAATGTATAATATGGTTGGCAAAAATGTGAACTAGGAGTTAAGACATTAGTTTTGCCATTTTTCTAGTGGTTGGCTTTGTGTTTAAATTACTAGTATTTTTTAAAAAAAGATTTTATTTATTTGACAGACGGAGATCACAAGTAGGCAGAGAGGCAGGCAGAGAAAGAGGAAGAGAAGCAGGCTCGCTGCTTTGCAGAGAGCCCAATGTGGGACTCGATCCCAGGACCCTGGGATCATGACCCGAGCCAAAGGCAGAGGCTTTAACCCGCTGAGCCACTCAGGCACCCCATAAATTACTAGCATTTTTTGATCTGCGGATTATTTGTAGAAACTTTTTAATCTACTTGACATTTTGTAAGGGTAATTTCATTTTAAACCCATTAATTGGTTAACCCATTTAGTTGGATCCACAAAAAGTACAACATAGTAGAACCCACTGGAACCCAAGCCCATGAGACAGTATATCACTGTTACCCCTGACATGTTTTCAAATGGCTTCTCTCTTTTCCAGATACCTTCCTCACTGCATGTGGCAGAGGGCTCTGACATACAGACTGAATGAAGGAAGTGGTGTTGATCTGTGTTATAAAGCTTACTTGCTTGTTGTGTAGATAAAATATAAAGTTCTTATATTTTTCCCCATACCATGACAAATTATCGTCCATTAATGCCACTTTGGGGGATACTTCAATAGTATCTTTGTCTCACATTCTTTAATCTGGCTCTGCCTAACAGAGTCTTTGTGACAGGATGGGCAATGATATGAATTCACTTAGTGGCTTTCTGTCTTTTGGGTCAGCTTTGACCTTAGGAGATAAAAGTACATAATCGCAAGGTAAGTCTTCTGGTGATACTCCTATTACTATATCCAAAATGATAAAAAAAAGTTGAAGGTTTTAAAACATTTATTATTGGAAGATAGAGTAAACATAGTGAGATGCCATATATTCTATGAATATACTTGTGAGGGAGAAGCTTGGATTTCCAGGGAGCAGGTGACATCTGTGCCCTTTCATTTTGTTTACTCTAATGAACAAGGAGTAGAAGAAAACCCCAGACTCATTGAAAGACTCCCTTTTAAATAAAATATGGCTTTTATAAAATATGGCTACTGTAAAGGAAACAATCTGAGATTCAAGCGTGTATACAAAATATCTTAATCTTTAAAAAGTGCAATTCATTTAGTAACTAAACTGTTTAGCATATTTAAAGAACGAACGTAAAAAAAAGGGGGGTCCTTGTTCACCCTGAGGGATATATTGGTAAGGCAGGAAATGGCTCAGGAGGAATGAACCTATATCCTGAGGGTTAGAAGGAAACAACTGGATCTGTATTTGGAAATATTTCTCACTAATATGCTTTTACTGGATATGTTTTGTGGGCTCTCACCTCAGCATAATGTTTTGTGTCTGTAAAAATCAGAAATTATCAGGGCCAAAAAATATTATATAAACTTATAGTCAAAGCTAACAAATAAGCAAAATGTACTAGATACATCATTTATGTGAACTATCCCTTTCTTGGAAAGTTTCTAATACTTCCTGTAAGTAGTCATAATTCAAAATGTCAAGTCATGTGGTGCTGGCAAATATCCACATTGAATCTGTTTCATTTTTTCTTTCCATTTGTTTTTTGTTTGGATTCTCTTTTGAAGACATTTATTGCTTCATAAAGCTTATGCTCTTCTTTCTCTTATAATTGCTTTGTTCTTCATGTTTTTGTTTCTCTGAAGAGAGAAGACAATATGGGAAGGCACAGAACAGAGCACAGGGTTTTAAATATGGATAGATCAGGGTTCACCTTTGCCTCATTTTAGTTTCTACTAAATCATACTGAAAAAATTGTATGTGTGCCTCAGTTTTCTTACCATGAAAGGCGATTCTGTTATTTGGGATAAAGGTTTGGGTGCATGTAACCAAGACCCAAAATAAGAGGGACTTACACTAAATAGAAATTTATTCCCCATTCATACAGAGCCTGGGCTGATATGGTGACATTGCTCTGGGATCTGTGGCTCGTCAGATCGTCAGGGCTCTGTGAGATGTTAGAGATCCAGGTTCTTACTATCTTATGGTTTTAATATCTCTAGGCTATTATCCCCATTCACATGATCAGAATGACTCATTCCTACCACTGCTGAATCCCAGCTATAGGGAAAGGGAATACAACTGGAAGTTATTCACTTTGCTTCTACTCACATTCCCTTGGCCACATATAGCTGCAAGGGAGCCTGAGAACTGTAGTCTTTATTTCGAATGCCCGTGGTTCCTGGTTAAAAACTGGGGTTTCATTATTCTAGAAGAAAGGGTAAATAGCTATTGGAGTTTAACTAGCACTGTCTGACATAGGTGGGACTGACTTATATGTTAGCCAGTAGTCACAGTGCCTGATGCTCACAATACTTTCAGGGACCTAAAAAAAAATTTAATTTTAATTTCCTTTAAAATAAGAATGAAAATGAATGTAATGATGAATGTTAATGGTACCAGTCTGGATTATATTTGTCCTTATTCCAATGCAGCCATTGTGTGTGTGTATGTATATATATATATGAATTTTTCTTATGGAAGAAGAGGACCACAAAGGGAAAATTCCTCATGGCCCACAGAAGTCATGATGTAGACTAACCACAAGGATGATAACCAACAGGATTCCCTTTTCTCCACATCCTTGCCAGCACTTGTTATTTCTTGTCTTTTTGATTCTATCCATTCTGACAGGTGTAAGGTTGGTATCATGTTGTGATTTGGTTTGCATTTCACTGTTGATTAATGATATTGCATATATTTTCTTTTTTAAAAATATTTTATTTATTTATCTGATATAGAGAGATCACAAATAGGCAGAGAGGCAAGCAGAGAGAGAGAGAGAGAGGAGGAAGCAGGCTCCCCGCCGAGCAGAGAGCCTGATGCGGGACTCAATCCCAGGACCCTGAGATCATAACCTGAGCTGAAGGCAGAGGCTTAACCCACTGAGCCACCCAGGTGCCCCTGTTGTGTATCTTTTCATGTGCCTTTTGGCCATCTGTACGTCTTCCCTGGAAAAATATCTATTCAGGTCCTCTGCCAATTTATTTTTTAAAGATTTATGTATGTATGTATGTATTTATTTATTTTAGGGAGAGCATGAATATGCATGTGGGGGAGGAGCAGAGGAAGAGAGAAACCTAAGCAGTGCAGAGCTTGATGCAGGACTTGATTTCGTGACCCTGAGATCACAAATTGAGCTGAAACTAAGAGTTGGTTATTTAACCAACTGTGCCACCCAGGTGCCCTAGTCCTCTGCCCATTTTTTAATTGGGTTTTTGTTTTTTTGGGTGTTGAGTTGTATAAGTTTTTTTAAATTAATTAATTAATTTTTATTTCTTTTCAGCATAACAGTATTAATTGTTTTTGCACCACACCCAGTGCTCCATGCAATAGGTGCCCTCCCTAAAACCCACCATCAGGCTCCCCTAACCTCCCACCCCCTGCCCCTTCAAAACCCCTCAGGCTGTTTTTCAGAGTCCATAGTCTCTCATTTTTATATATTCTGAATGTTAACCCCTTACCACATAGGTCATTTGCAAATATCTTCTTCCATTCAGTAGGTTGTCTTTCATTTCGTTGATGGTTTCTTTTGCTGTACAGATGCTTTTTAGTTTGATGTAGTCCCAATAACTTATTTTTATTTTTGTTTTTCTTGCCTTAGGAGACATACCTAGAAACATGTTGCTATGGCCAAAGTAAAAGAAATTATTGCCCATCTTCTCTTCTAGGAGTTTCCTGGTTTCAGGTTTAAGTTTTTCATCCATTTTGAGTTTATTTTTGTGTATGGTGTAAGAAGGTGGTCCAGTTTCACTTTTTTGCTTGTGGCTGTCCAGTTTCCCCAACACCATTTGTTGAAGAGACTGTCTTTTCCCCAGTGTCCATTGTTGCCACCTTTGTCATAGATTAATTGACCATATAACTGTGGTTTTATTTCTGGGCTTTCTATGCTGTTCTACTGACCTATGTGTCTGTTTTTATTCCTGTACCACACTTTTTTTTGATTATTATAGTTTTGTAGTGTATTCTAAAATCTGGAATAGTGATATTCCAACTTTGTTCTTCTCAAGATTGCTTTGGCTATTTGGTATCTTTTGTGGTTCCATACAAATTTTGGTATTATTTTTGATCTCTGATAAATGCCATTGGTATTTTGATAGGGATTAACACTGAATCAGCAGGTTGTTTTGAGTACTATGAATATTTTAAAAATATTAATTATTCCAATCCATAAGCATGGAGTATCTTTCCACTTGTTTGTATCATCTTCAATTTCTTTCATCAATGTCATATAGTTTTCAGAGTACAGGCCTTTCACCTCCTTGGTTGAATTTATTCATAGGTCAATGAGGATGTGGAGAAAAGGGGACCCTGGTACACTATTGGTGGGAATGTATGTTGGTGCAGGCACTCCAGAAAATAGAAAGTATTGAGGGGTTCCCCAGAAAGTTAAAAATAGACATACCATATGATCCAGTAATTCCACTACTGAGTATTTACCCAAAGAGAGTGAAAGCAGTACTTTGGAAAGTTGTATGCATCCCCTATGTTTACCGCAGCATTATTTACAATAGCCAAGACATAGAAGCAACCCAAGCATCCATCAATAGATGAATAGATGAAGAAGATGTCTATCTCTATATATGTTTATATGTCTATATAAATTTATATATTTATACATCTATATTATTTATCATCTATCTAAATATATATATGTGTATACACACACACACACACATTGGCATATTATGCAGCCATAAAATAGATGAGATCTTGTCATTTGTGACAACATGGATAGACCTAGAGGGTATTATGCTAAGTGAAATAAGCCATACAGAGAAGGACAAATACCATATGACTTCACTTATATGTGGAATCTAAAAAACAAATCAAATGAATAAGCAAGTCAATAAAAAGCAGAATCAGACCTATACATACAGAGAACAAACTGATGGCTGCCAGGGGCACAGGAGTGCATTAGACAAAATGGGTGAAGGGGAGAGGGAGATACAGGCTTCCAGTTGTGGAATGAATAAGTCACAGGGATGAAAGGCACAGCACAGGGAATACAGTCAGGGGTACTGTGATAGCATTGTAGGGGTGACAGGGGGGAGCTACACTCGTGGCAAGCACACCGTAATGTATAAACTTGTTGAGTTACTGTGTTGTACACCTGAAACTAATGTGACATTGTGTGTCAATCATACTTCAATTAAAAAAAAGAAGTTCTTTCTATGTATATCACTGTTGCAACCTGTACTTGTACTCTATGGGCCTAACAGATGTTTAAAATTTAAAAAAAAAAAGTCTCTGCTTTCAAAGCTTAACAAATTCACTTTTTTTCTGGTCTTTTTCTGGCAACCAAATAGTATTTAACAGTTTTACTTGCTCTAACCAATCCCTTCCAACTAGGCAAGGATGGCTGTTTTTTTTGGCCTGACTATTTGGAATCATCTGCATGAATTTGGTTGGTTGAAAATATGTTTGACAGTTGAGTCCCTCTTCTCTCTGCCTTGGCACTGTAGAGAGAGCTTGTTAAGTTCTTCTGTGTGAGCATGTTGGCACCCAGAGCATGTTTATTTGTACATGTCACAGGGATCTTATTCAATAATTTATTACTTTGATTCCTTAAGTAGAGACTTGTGACCTGATTTAGGATTCCTCTAAATGGACTTAACCAGTTATACTCAGGAGATAAACGTTCTCTCATGTTAGGTTAGGTTTAGAAAATGTTTGTATTAGCTCTTAAGTACTTGACATGGTATAGAATATAGCACATAGAACAGAAAGGCAGGATTAAACAAACTGAAGGCTCTTCTGTTTTCACTAATTTTTCACTGAAGCCTTTCACTAGATGTAAATGTTCTTGAATGATAGGGACTCCAGTTCATCATGAATATGATTTCCCACTTGATAATTTAATGTTGCCTTCTTATATTAATTAATATTCAAATTTAATTTTATGTTTCCTTTGCATCTATAAGGTAAGAAATTATCTTCCCATAGATTACTACTATTAACACCCTTCTTCCAAATCATTTCTTAGATTGTATAAATTGATATAGTGGGGATGAATCTTCATCTACAGAACTACAAAACTGAGTATAAAGAATGTAATATTGAAAGTTTTATATAATTCAGCTTACTATCTATTTTGAGCTCTCTTTCTATTATAGTGGGGTAGAATAAATATTTCTATTAACTTGGGATTGCCCTACCCTTCACATTTCTTTAGAGTATATATCTAAGAATATATTAAAGATTTTAGAGAGGAAATGTAGTGCCAAGACATTGGGAGAGGGGATCCATGTGGTCTCTCTATCATATTTCTATGGAGATAGCAAATGAGATATGCACTCTCCTAATTGGTCCTAAGTTATCATTCCACATGATTTGCTGCCAAGATGTCCAAGGCTTTCTAGGCATACCTGTTTTGGCTCTGAGGGTTCTCTTTCCTGCTTCTGTATTACTCATAAAAGCAGGGAATCTTCCTATTTCTCTTTGCCATGCTGAGACATTGGTGTCTCTGTGAGGCTGTTTGTGGTCTCAAACTGGAGGTGTCATAGAGCCTTTCTTTTCCTGGGTACTTGTCTGCTGAGAGAAATTCGGGGAGAGAGAGCGAGGGATTATTGATTGGTGTATCCATAAATAACTCTTAGAAGAAGGAATATAGTTTGTGGTTCCTGGAGGCTTTTTCTGGGAACCAGGTACCTTTTGTTTTGGTATTTCATACAAATATCCCAGGTCTTTCTACCTTCCTTGGGCTTTTCTCTGGGAAGCAGGGCACAAAACCTAATCTCTGGGATCCAGGGAGATTTTTGCTCTCATTAGACCTTCCTTTTCTCTTTCTCTATCTCCCCTTCTAGAAAACATTTTTCTGGTCTGGATAAACATTAGATTACCTTCAGTTTTAAATCTCTTTTTATCAGAGACTACTAAAAAATTGCCTTAAATCAAACCCAAAGTCAAGGAAGACAGGGAAGACTGTGTGCTCAGATTAGGGGAAAGAAAAGTGAGAAATACCAGAAGAAAAATGGAACATGTGAATATCACAGAAATGTGATCCTACCTTAATTTACCTTAATTTTACCTGTGCAAGTTCCCACTATCTGAACCCTCTGACAAGAAAACCAGGGTCTTCTCTATTTTTTCTGAAATTTCCGGGAAAATGAACACAGTTGACTCAGTCACCCAAGTGATGATTTTCTAAGCACCTTGCCTCTCTTTTCTTCTTCATACTACTTTCTTCACTTAAAAAAACCCAAAACTCCACCAGTGTGTGGTGGAAAGAAAATAAACTAGAAAAAAATTTGAATCACTAGTAGTTTTTTGTTATAAGCCTAACATGAAGAAATACAAATTGTTGTCAGTGTTTGGTACATTATGTGAATTTTTCTAACCTAAACTATGCTTTTTCTGAGACTTGATTATAGATACACAGGTAAATAATCTATCTTTCTGTCTGTCTCTGCCCCCTGCCCCCTTTTCTTTCACTTTCCTTAAGAGGACAAGTATAGAGAATAAATATGATCCTCAGCTCTAATGTGCTCATGGTTGACAACATTGGTCAGTGTTAATAGTCTGTCATACTGACTCTGGTGACTGACTTTTTTCAACAACCTGCTCCGTACTGTCATTATCCATCAAGCTGACATACAAGGTAAAATCCGTTTGATAACATTTCCTAGTAGTTAAACATGTGTGTTTTGATATCAGATTGCCTGGGTTCAAGTCCCAGCTCTACCACTCATGAACTGGAGAAATGACTTGGCCAAGACATTTAAGTTTTCTTTCTTTCTTTCTTTCTTTTTTTTTTTTTAAAGATTTTATTTATTTGATAGAGATCACAAGTAGGCAGAGAGGCAGGCAGAGAGAGAGGAAGAGAAGCAGGCTCCCTGCTGAGCAGAGAGCCCAATGAGGGGCTAGATCCCAGGACCCTGGGATCATGACCTGAGCTGAAGGCAGAGGCTTTAACCCACTGAGCCACCCAGGCACCCCAACATTTAAGTTTTCTAAGCCTCAGTTTTTTATGGGCTAATAATAACACCTACCTGAAAAATTATTGCAAAAATTAAATGAAATATGCTATGTAATGAGTTTAGAGTATGGCCTAGCACTTAATACATGTTAGCTTTTATTATTGTTATTACTATTATTATTCATATGAAGTGTTTTTATTTGGAATATCCAGAGAAATGTTGACTTGTGATCCCAAATCTGTGAAAATTGCCTTGGCCTACAATTTCTTAAATTAAAAAAAAGTTTTATGGTTTCTTTGGAAGATTATGTGAGTAACCATTCTTGGAATCCTTGAATGGGAGGGCAGATTGGCTGGACAAGTTAACGATTAGAGCTGAAACGAAAGAGGTCATTGTCTATACCATTTTATTTGGTGCTGGATAATTGTACCATGTGGGCAAAGAATCTTGTTTTATTTTCTTTTGCTTTTAAATATCTGAAGAATCCATAATGGTAGGAGGCCTTATCTAATTTGAAACTTTTCCTCATTCTGGCAGAATTGGATAGGTTCTATGTCCAGCACCAGAAGTTATAGTTGAAGTGCTCAGACTAGAAGAGTGACAGTTATGAGCTTTTCTTCTGTGGGAAATCAATCTTAAAAGGGTAATTTAAAGGGAAGACAAAGGGCAGACTGGCAGAGATACACATATCCACTTAGGGACAGATGGATTGAATCTGCACTTGCATTGGTAGCCAATTAGGTAAGAGAAAACTTCTGCTTTGAGTGTTTTAGCTTCAAAAACTTGATAAAACAGAAGTTTGATTATAGTAACTGAAATTAGAATTAGAAGTATACTGCCATGTTGTCATTGGAAACTGGAAACTGATGTGGCTTTTCATTCCTCTAAGTTTTTTGCTGCCCATTTTTTTTGTGGGGAGAGATAAATGAAATTTGAATATATTGGGTTATTAGCAAATAAGTTATATAAAAATTTCAGTAAGGAGGAGTCCCAGGGTTGAGCTCACACTAAGGTGAGCAAATAATTAATTAATTAATTATTCACCAATATTCATTAATTATTCCCAGTTATTTGTGAAAAATCATTAGGTAATAGAATGGTATAGTAGAAAGGTTACCTTAAAACCAGTCTAGATCACTTAAGCATTAATTAATTGATTAGTTAATTAATAAAATTATTAATGGTTTAATAATTAAAGTTATAAAAATAATTCTAAAAATTAAAAATTATTTAAAATAATAAAATAATTTATTAATAATAAAAGAGCATATGTCATTTCTTGACATTGGATGAAAAAATTAAATATGGTCTGAATGACAATAGTGAGTAGAGAATACAAGACTGGAGCCCAGGGGTGCCTGAGTGGCTCAGTCAGTTGGGCATCTGCCTTCAGCTCAGGTTATGATCCCAGAGTCCTGGGATTGAGTCCCACGTTGGGCTCCCTGCTTAACAGAAAGCCTGCTTTTCCCTACACCTCCTACTCTGCTTACTTGTGCTCCCCTATCTCTCTGTCAAATAAATGAATAAGATATTTAAACAAACAAACAAACAAATAAACAACTGGAACCCAGAAGAGAGATGAGAGCTAGTCATGTATAATGGCTTCACTGGCTTAAAGTGGAAGTGGAAGGAGAAAGAAAGGAGATAGACAAGGATGGAACATCAACATTCAGAGAAAGGTAGAAGGAAAGAAGTCAGCACTAATGGAACACATAAATGTCAAAGAAGTGACAGAAAGCAGGCTGAGGGAGAGGGCTTTGACATTGAGAAAGTGGGGCTTCTGGTTCAAGGTGACAGGTTGGAGAGACATATATCTCTTTTCCTTCTATAAATTCCATTGAAATAAAAAAGTACTAAGGGTAATACATTTATAGCAGTTCTCAAATGTAAGCCATTAATCTTGATGAATTTCTGAAAATATGGAAGATATATTTATATATTAAGAAATACAGGAGCAGGAGCACAGCCCAGCTGTGCACACACACGCACAGAGGCTGCCATGGAGATAGAAACCGTGCTCCCTGATGGCAGTGCCTCGGAAATGCTCCCAACCTGGAGATAAAAGTCCAGTTTTGGCAGTGGGTAGGGGTTAGAGATCAGGGGTGGTGCTTTTTGTTTGAACATCTGTTCAAGTTACCACTTCTTCTAGTGCTACTTGCCCAAAAAAAAAAAAATTGGTTTGGGGTTCCCAGAATAAGCTCTCTGCTCTCTATTCATGCCGTTTAAAGGAAAGCTCATGGTCCACATCTCTCAGTGAAGGGAGGCCTGGTAAGGAACAGGATATATGTCGGGAGAAGGAACCCAGGCCAGAGAATGTCCCAAGTAAGCTAGACTTCAGTTCATTGTTTTTATTTATTTATTTATTTTTAAAATTGTTATTCCCATTTAAAAAATTTTTTTAATTTAATTTTATTTTTTCAGTGTTCCAAGATTCATTGTTATGTACCACATGATTTTTAAATAGATAAATATATTAGAGGGAAAATAATCACACCACATACACACACACATACACACTCTCTTTCTCTTTCTCTCTCTCTCTCTCTCTCAGTATGAACCAATGAACCAATCCTGAAACAGGTAATTCTGAACAGAGAACATAATTTTATATGTCTTCATAGATACCAAAGAACAAGAAGGACTTACTAGAAATTTTAAATACAATGTCTGAAATTGAGAAAAATTAAAAAGAAATTCTGGAAAACCTGAGGAAATTTAGATACCAGGCTAAAAGAAAAATAAGAACATGTAGGAGAAAATTTTGAAGTCTTAGAGGATCCATCCAGGGGAGCTATGATCCTTTGAAAAGTTTCAGGAAGAGAACAAAGCATCCTAAAGAATTTATGAGAGAAATAACACAATTAATTTTTTAGTTGTAAACACATATGTTCTCAGCTTTCAAAGGGCACATAGAGTGAGAGTACATGAATGAAGAAGAAAGACCTCATCTAGACAGAGATTTGTGAAGAGGAAAGAGAGGATATCGAAAGCCTCTACTTAGTGCTTCTGATAAATGGGAATTCAGCGATATTGTATGGTTGAAGACTGAGGTCAGAGAAAAATATGATTTGGAACCTAAAACTAAATGCCCAGGCAAACTACCAATCAAGAGTTCAGGTAAAATAAGGACATTTTTAGCTGGGCAAGACAGAAAATTTTACTAGACAATCCTCTTTGAAGGTCTTGCTTACTACTTATCCAACAAAATAACAGAGGAACTTGAGGAAGGGAAAAAGTGAGACCACGAAACAAAACAGTTAATCTATTGTATTATGTTTATGTAGAAGATTTTCCCTGTCTTTGGGAAATATATACTATAATATTCAGAAATGATGGAACAAGCCAGCAACTTACTTTCAAAGGGTTCAGAAATAAAGTCTTGTATTATATCTCCAACTTTTCTGTAACTTTGTGATTATTTTGAAATGAAACAATTTAAAAAAATAATACACTGAAAAGAAATGAAATAAAAAAAATAAAGTGAAGGGGTGCCTGGGTGGCTCAGTTGGTTAAGCGGCTGCCTTCAGCTCAGGTCATGATTCCAGGGTCCTGGGATCGAGCCCCGCATCAGGCTCCCCTGCTTAGCAGAGAGCCTGCTTCTCTCTCTCCCTCTGCCTGCTGTTCTGTCTGCTTGTGCTCTCTTTCTGTCAAATAAATAAATAAATAAAATATTTTAAAAAAAGAAGAAAAAAAACTGTAAAAGGTAAAAAAAGTTACATTTTCAGAGATGCCCCCCCCACAAGGTGTGCCCTGCTCAAATTCTGTCCCATCTTCCATCCCCTAGCACTCTCTTATCATACCTTTCTAACATCGTCAACTATTGACTTTTCATTCTATATTTAATTTTTGTATGTTCCTTATCTTTTGCTTCTGCTTCATCATCTAGAATAAACTCTTCATGAGGAACTGCTGTATCGCCTGAGCATAAAGCAATGCTAAGAACATACTGAGTTCTGGATAAATATTTGTTCAATGAACTAAAAATCTTGTTATTACAAGTACTAGTAATAAGTAAAATGTCAGTCTTTCTAAGTTATTAATCCTTTTCAAATAATAAAGTTGCATCTACTCAGTAATGCCTGTAATTTGAGACAACTAATTTTTACTGCTATTTCTACATGAAAAGAAATCTACTCAAACACTACATGCAAGATTTTTGTCCCCTGGGATTTTCTTGAAAATGAGATGTCTTCTGCAAGTCAGTCCAAGGGCGGAAAGTTTTAAATGTTAATTTGCTCTCCTTAGAGAACTGAGAAGATGGTTAGCTACATTATTATTATTTTTTAGAACAAAATATAATAGGATATTAAAAGAAATAGCAGAAGACTTTTAAAAAAGAAAAATAATTCCAGGATGATGTTTATGTACTAAATCTAGAGTACAAATTAGAACAGAGAATAAGCTCCAGGAAAATATGTTTTAGATGAGAAAGAATTTCCTGTAATAAAACATGTGATTAAAAATTTAAGTGACCTTAATGATAAGGAGAAAGTATAGCATCATAAAAATAAACAAACAAATAAAAGCAATGTGCTCTCCCCCTTTCCCTGTTGGATATGTGCTCTTTCCAACTGCAAAAACTTAATGACAGGGGATCATTGCCCAATCGCACTACTTGATTCTGCAGGAAGCTACATTTAAGTAATGGTTGTAAATGCTATTTTAAAAAAAATGTACCTATAGACAAAGGAAATAATTATTTTTAGTTATTAATGAAGATAAGTGATGTAAAATTGGGTCTTATGAAGTATGATGTAATGCCTAAAATGAATGAGTAAAGAAATAGGAGGTTATATTTTATTTGAAGGCATAGATTAGCAAATAGAAAAGCTGAATAACCTAAAAATATGGCTTTTAGAGTTTGAAGTGTATGACAGGTGGAAATAAGGAAGTGAGAGAGTTTAAAAAATCAGCAAAATTCCTCATTCTTCATGAGGGAGGGAGTAGTTAGGTGTAGTTTAAATTGATAAGTAAGTGAATGAATACAAACATAATGGATATAAACACCAAAAGAAGTACACTTGTATAAGTGGCTATCAAAGTGAGGATTGAGAGTATAGTTTATTTTTCATGTCAGATCCTCTTGTTCAGTTTGAACAAGGTTTGAAATTTCAAATTGTATACTCAATGTGCATACAAAAATGTCTGGTCCTATGCACCTCAGCTGGGAAAATTAGTTCTTCCAACAAGTGGGATAGTGAGGAGAGGGCTTGGTTCTACTCTTCAGTGTAGTTTCCAGCTTTTTTTTTTTTTTTTGCAATGAGCATATATCATTTTGAATAGATATTACATATAAAATGATACATATATCATTATATAATAAGAAGATGAACAGGCCACAGAGTTAAATGCTAAATCAGAGGAGGACTACAACGTCATTGGATTTGGCAATTGAGAGGAGACCAGATGAGTACAGTTTCCATCCAGTGCAGGGAAACTGCAAAGGAAGCCCCCTCCGCAATGAGGAGTGAAAGGGAGTAGGGGCAGAAGATACAAGTGTACAACTGTTTTCTAGAAGTTTTGATGAACAAGGGAAGGGAGAGAATGCATGAAAGTTAAGTGGCTAACATTCGAAGAGCATGGTTATTTAGGGATCACTTTGATATAAAATAGAGTGTTGTATCTAATAGCTTTAACTTAAAAATGAAAGGCTCATGATATATAAAGAGCATCGAATGGTCACATGAAGATTTTCCTTTTTGTTTGGATGAGGCCAGCATATAATACGTTTTTATGGAGCCTTATTTTTACAGTTTTAAGGCTTTCCTGTCTTCCTTCATTTAGCCCATTTTTCTCAGAAATGCCTTTCACAGGTTTTCCCTAAGCGGCTTCTAAAGGTATTGGGAAGTAACTCTGTCCCTACACATGTAGGAGGCATCTTTGACTACATCTGATCATTCACATGTATTTCTAAAAAGGCAGTGAAATATCAGTATTTTTAAAATTTTATTTCCTAAGTTTATGCTACTTAAAGCCCAGTCCTTGGCCATTATGCCCAGTGTGCTAAATTGATAAAGCATCTATTTTCCTATCCAGAAATGACTACTGAATCAAGCCTGGTTGTCCTTCATAACTGAATGACTGCTTGGATGAAGTCAAGGTGTTTCTGCCATTTCATGTTGGCTTTCTGGGCCAGATGCCAGTTTTTTCAGTCATCTTGGGTTAAGGAAAAAATATGACATTGTTTTTTTTCCCTCCATTCTTTCTTGTTCCCATTTTCTTCCTCTGTCCTTTGCATTGCCCTTCCACTTACTTATGCCCAGCTCTTAATGTACTTAACATCTTGCCCAGTGCCTCCACAGCCCAACTTTTAGCAAAACCTGATCTTCAGAAAGAATCAGAAAAATTCATCCAAACTGAAACAAATCTAATAAATGTCTTGCCTCATTAAGCCCTTGATGAATGTTAAATGCATGAATAAGATATAAATGACTAATACTGTTTCTTCTGGCTGGTGATTGTTGTGTAACAAACTACTACAAAAGCCCACAGATCCCGAGTCAAGAATTCACAAAGGCACAGAACAGCTCTGCTCTGTTCCATATGTTTGGGACCTCAACTAGAATGACTCAGATAGCCGGGGGTGACTCAGATGGCGGAGTTGGGACATGGGGACTGGGAGTATCTCTCTCAGGATGGCTTCAGTCACCTGTCTGGTGTCTGATCTGGGATGGCTGCAGATCAGGCTCATCTGGGATTGTCAATTAGCATCCCTATATGAAGGTTCTCCAGCGTGATGGTCTCAGGATAATTGGATCTACAAGAAAACAATTCAGTGCTCTAAGAACTTGTGTTTCCTGAGTCCAAAGGGGATGTTGCATGGTCTCTTATGAACTAGCCTTGGGACTCACATAGCATCATGTCCAATATACTCCATGGTAAAAGCAGTCACAGATCCCACCAGAACTTGAGAAGAAGGGGCTGAGGTCACCTCTCAGCAGGAGAAGCATCAGCAAACTTGTGGCTTCTGCTTAAAATAGGCACAATGCCCATTTTATTAATTCCTAAGATGAGTTCCCTCTTTACAGAGGAAAAGAAGAGAAAAAGCCAAATGGTGAATAGAAAACATATAGGTATTTGTGGGCAGGTGGAGAAAATATTTTTAAGAAAGGAACCACCTAGTGATACATAAATGACTAAAAACAATTTCAAGAAGCCCCTCTTTGGGATTTTAGAAGGACTTATTGAACTTATTTAGACTACTGAAAATATTACAATACCAACTTCTAAGTTTTTTAATGCATTTTCAAACATTTATGTATGAAGTAGGTGGAGAAAGGAGAATGAAACTAGCATTAATTGGATTCCTTCCGTGTTCTAAGATCCCAGGGACTGTGCAGTTCTGAGATTGCAATTTCTGTGTGTGATGGTCAAAGCTGGCATCAACTTATATGAGAATGCATGGGAATAAATTAACATGTCATCAAATACCTTTATAGGAATGATAAAGTTTCGATGTCTTTAGATTAAATGAAAAAGCCTAAAATAGGCATATAAATGCTATATAGTTGTATAGAATATGCCTGCCAATTCATCTAGTATAATATATGGTAGATATTTTTTAGTATATTGTTTATAATATGATAGTTGGGTTCCTCAGAATGTTTGTACTATCAGGTATTATCTTACAAAAATAAAATTTTTTTTTGCAGTGGGGGAAACTAGGAACTATGCAGTTTCAGATTTGCATATAAAAGTTATATTTTTATATTAATTTTAATGATAAAACTGTTTCTATCTGTAATAGTAATTGTTATGGCAATAAATTAAATGTCTAAAAAATGTTACAATGTGACCAAAATGACACATAAACACTACTGAACATATCCTGAAAAATATGTACGACTAGACCAAATGTGAGATTCCAGTTCATAAATAACACAGCCTGTTTTTATAATGAGAAAATTACTTTGGGATAAAATGGCTTTAGAAATCTAAAATTAACAATAAAATGCAGAATTACTTACAATGTCAATGGTAAATAAAAGAATACAATTATTACTGGAAAACTGCAAGTCACGAAAAAAAGCACTTGCGTGATCTTATTCATGAGTCAAAAGAATATTATTTTGTTTTGAAGGCTTTATTTACAAAGTCGTCCTGGTAAATGGCCACAGCTATGAACATTGAGGTATGGATGGCCCTTCTTTTCAGTACATCTGTATCTTTGGGGTAAATAGCTGGTAGTGCAATTGCAGAGTCACAGGGAAGCCCTATTTTTAATTTTTTGAGGAATCTCTGCACTGTTTTCCAAAGTGGCCACACCAACTTGCATTCCCACCAACAGTGTAAGAGGGTTCCCCTTTCTCCACATTCTCTCCAACACTTGTTGTTTCCTGTCTTCTTAATTTTGGCCATTCTAACTGGTGTAAAATGGTATCTTAATGTGGTTTTGATTTGAATCTCCCTGATGGCTAATGATGATGGACATTTTTTCATGTGTCTGTTAGCCATTTGTATGTCTTTGGAGAATTGTTTGTTCATGTCTTCTGCCCATCTTTTGACGTGATTATCTGTTCTGTGTGTGTTGAGTTTGAGGAGTTCTTATAGATCTTGGGTATCAGTCCTTTGTCTGTAGTGTTATTTGCGAATATCTTCTCCCATTCCGTGGGTTGCCTCTTTGTTTTGTTGACTGTTTCCTTTGCTGTGCAGAAGCTTTTGATCTTGATGAAGTCCCAAAAGTTCACTTTCGCTTTTGTTTCCTTTGCCTTTGTCTCCTTTGGAGACATATCTTGAAAGAAGTTGCTGTGGCTGACGTTGAAGAGATGACTGGCTATGTTCTCCTCTAGGATTTTGATAGATTCCTGCCTCACGTTGAGGTCTTTGTGTATGGTGTAAGAGAATGGTTGAGTTTCATTCTTCTACACATAGCTGTCCAATATTCCCAGCACCATTTGTGGGAGAGACTGTCTTTTTTCCACTGTATATTTTTTCCTGCTTTGTCGAAGATTATTGGACCATAGAGTTAAGGGTGCATATCTGGGCTCTTTACTCTGCTCCACTGGTCTATGTGTCTGCTTTTATGCCAGTACCATGCTCTCTTGGTGATCACATCTTTGTAGTAAAGCTTGAAATCAGGCAATGTGATGTCCCTGTTTTGTTTTTCCTTTTCAAGATGTCCTTAGCAATTCAGGGTCTCTTCTGATTCCATATGAATTTTAGGATTGTTTGTTCCAGCTCTTTGAAAAATGCTGGTGGAATTTTGATTGGGATGGCATTTAAAGTATAGATTGTTCTAGGCAGTATAGACATTTTGACAGTGTTTATTCTTCTGATCCATGAGCATGGAATGGTATTTCATCTTTTTTGTGTCTTCTTCAATTTCTTTCATAAGTGTTCTGTAGTTCGTCAAGTACAGGTCTTTTCCTCTTTGGTTAGATTTATTCCCAGGTATCTTATGGTTCATGATGCTATAGTAATGGAATCAATTCTCTAATTTCCCTTTCTATTTTTTCATTATTAGTGTATAAGAAAGCAACTGATTTCTGTAGAATGATTTTTGTATCCTGCCACATTACTGAATTGCTGTATGAGTTCTAGGAGTTTGGGGGTGGAGTCTTTTGGGTTTTCCATATAAAGTATCATGTCATCTGCAAAGGGAGAGAGTTTGACTTCTTCATTGCCAACTTGAATACCTTTTATTTCTTTTTGTTGTCTTATTGCTGTTGCTAGGACTTCTAGTACTATGTTGAATAAGAACAGTGAGAGTGGGCATCCTTTTCGTGTTCCTGATCTCAAGGGGAAGGCTGTCAGCTTTTCCCCATTGAGGATGATATTCGCAGTGGGTTTTCATAGATAGATCTTGTGAAATTGAGGAATGTTCCCTCTGTCCCTATACTTTGAATCATTTTAATCAGGAATGGATTGGATAAAATGACAGGACCCATCCATATGTTGTCTACAAGAGACGTTTTGAACCTAAGGATACATCCAGACTGAAAGTGAAGGGATGGAGAAGCATTCATACCAATGGGCCTCAAAAGAAAGCTGGGATAGCAATTCTCATATCAGATAAATTAGATTTTAAACTAAAGACTGTAGTCAGAGATAAAGAAGGACACTACATCATTCTTAAAGGGTCGACCCACCAAGAAGATCTAACAATTGTATATATTTATGCCCCAATATGGGAGCAGCCAACTACATAAGACAACTGTTAATCAAGATAAAGAGCCATATTGATATGAATGCATTAATAATAGGGGATCTTAACACACCACTCTCAGTAACAGACAGATCATCCAAGAGGAAAATAAATAAAGGAACAAGAGCATTGAATGACACATTGGATCAGATGGACCTCATAGTTATATACAGAATATTTCACCCTAAAACAACAGAATACTCACTCTTCTTGAGTGCACATGGAACCTTCTCCAGAATAGACCACATACTGGGTCACAGATCAGGGCTCAACTGATACCAAAAGATTGAGATTATTCACTGCATATTCTCAGACCACAATGCTTTGAAACTGAAACTCAACCACAAGAAAAAGTTTGGAAGGAATTCAAACACTTGGAAACTAAAGACCATCTTGCTTTAGAATGTTTGGGTCAACCAGGAAATCAAAGAAGAACTTAAACAATTCATGGAAACTGGTAAGAATGAAGAAACATCGGTCCAAAACCTATGGGATACAGCAAAGACAGTCCTAAGGAGGAAATACATAGCCATCCAAGCCTCCCTCAAAAAATGGAAAAATCCAGAATACTCCAGCTCTCTTTACACCTTAAAGACCTGGAGAATCAACAACAAATTAAGCCAACCCCACATACAAGAAGGGAAATAATCAAGATTAGAGCACAGATCAATGAGATTGAAACTAGAGATACAGTAGAACATATTAATGAAACTAGAAGCTGGTTTTTTGAAAGAATCAATAAGATTGATAAACCTTTAGCCAAACTAATCCAAAAGAAAAGAGAGAGGACCCAAATTAATAAAGTTATGAAGGAAAAGGGAGAGATCATGACTAACACCAAGGAAATAGAAGTAATCATCAGAAATTATTATCAACAGTTATATGCCAATAAGTTAAACAACCTAGAAGAAATGGGTGCATTCCTGGAAACCTATAAACTTCCAAAACTGAATCAGGGAGAAATTGACAACCTGAATAGACCAATATCTAGTAAGGAGATTGAAGCAGTGATCAAAAACCTCCCAAAAAATAAGAGCCCTGGATCTGATGGATTCCCTGGAGAATTCTACCAAACATTCAAAGAAGAAATAATACCTATTCTCCTGAAGCTGTTTCAAAAAATAGAAAGAGAAGGAAAACTTCCAGACTCTTTTTATGAAGCCAGCATTACCTGATCCCCAAACCAGGCCAAGACCCCACCAAAATGGAGAATTTCAGACCAATATCCCTGATGAATATGGATGCTAAGATTCTCTTTTTTTTTTAATTTTAAATTTTTAAATTTTTTATTAACATATAATGTATTATTAGCCCCAAGGGTACAGATCTGTGTGTCTGTGAATCGCCAGGTTTACACACTTCACAGCACTCACCATAGCACATACCTTCCCCAATGTTCATAACCCCACCACCCTCTCCCTACGCCCCTACCCCTGGCAACCCTCAGTTTGTTTTGTGAGATTAAGAGTCTTTTATGGTTTATCTCCCTCCCAGTCTCATCTTGTTTCACTTATTCTTTTCCTACCCCCCAAATCCCTCGTGTTGCATCTCAACTTCCTCATATCAGGGAGATCATATGATAATTGTCTTTCTCTGATTGACTTATTTCACTAAGCATAATACCCTCTAGTTCCATCCATGTCATCGCAAATGGCAAGAGTTCATTTATTTCGATGGCTGCATAGTATTCCATTGTATATATATATACACCACTCTTCTTTATCCATTCATCTGTTGATGGACATCTAGGTTCTTTCCATAGTTTGGCTATTGTGGACATTGCTGCTATAAACATTCGGGTGCACGTGACCCTTTGGATCACTGCGTTTGTATCTTTAGGGTAAATACCCGGTAGTGCAATTGCTGGGTCATAGGGTAGCTCTATTTTCAACTTTTTGAGGAAACTCCATGCTGTTTTCCAGAGTGGTTGCCCCAGCTTGCATTCCCACCAACAGTGTAGGAGGGTTCCCCTTTCTCCGGACGCTAAGATTCTCAACAAGATCCTAGCTAATAGGATCCAACAGTACATTAAAAAGATTATCCACCAAGACCAGGTGGAATTTATTCCTGGGATGCAAGTATGGTTCAACATTTGCAAATCAATCAATGTGATAGAACAAATCAATAAGAGAGAAGAACGACATGGTCCTCTCAATTGATGCAGAAAAAGCATTTGACAAGATACAGCATCAGTTTCCCTTCATATGGGTGTTTCCACAGGGCTGCTTGATTGTCTTTAACATATGATGGCTGTGTTCCCTGAGGTCAATCCAAGAGGCTAAGGCTGAAGCTGCAGTGTGTTTTATAACTTAGCCTTGGAAATCACATGCAGCTACTTTTGATGTATTCTTTTGGTCACATAGGTCAGCTTTGATTCGGTGTGGGAGGGCACTACACAGGGATCTGAACACAGGGAGATGAGGATCAATGGGGTTCATAGTCTGCTCTCTGATGCCTAATGGTTGATATCGCTCCCAAATAAAAAAAATATACTTACTGTCTCCCAAGAAGCCCCAATGTTTTTTCTCATTATAGCATCAGCTTGAGAACCAGGATCTCATAATGTAAATCAGGACCAGGTAGGGATGAAGCTTTTTATATAGACATCCTGAAGTAAGGCTCCTCTAATTCTTACCAGCCTGAACACCTAGAGAAAAAACTATCTGTCCCCGATGTCCACTCAACAGGTATAGTTAGACAGGAGTAGGATAACCGCTTTCCTTTCAGAAAAGGAGGAAATGGGAGGCACATGGCAATCACTAGTTCATAACATTTCTGAAATCCATTGGGGCATATGCTGCCACTTCCTGATAAACTTTCATTCCTGCTGCTTCCTGGGATTGATTCTTGATGGCCCTTGTGTCTGTTCATTCCAATCTCTAAATCATCCTCTCCCATCTGCCATAAAAATTAGTTTGCATTTCCAAGTGAGTAGTTTCCTTGGCCTACTTTATATTTTTGGTTCTAATGGCTCTTTTCATTTTGTACTGTCCCTGCCCATTTTAGTCCAATCTGGTGACATTTATACTAACACAATTATACCTTAAAGCTTTGTGGGTCTTTCATGAATATTTTTTGGGTTCACTCTAGAGATAAACCCTTTAGGATAAGTCCTGATCTACTGTGGGCTTCTGCTGAAATTCCTGAGGGACAGCACCTCAGGAGCCCAATTTTTTTTAAGGTTTTATTTATTTATTTATTTTAGAAAGAGACAGTATGCACATGCAAGGGAGGGCTCTGGGGGAGTGGGGAGCAGATGGGGAGGGAGAGGGACAGGGAAAGCATCTCAAACAGACTACAAACTGAGCACGGAGCAGGGCTTAATCCTATGACCCCAAGATTGTGACCAAGCTGAAAACAAGAGTCAGATGCTCAACGGACTGAGCCACCCAGGACATCCCAAGAGGAGCCCAGTTATTTATATGAGAGGATACCACTCAAACCCCTCGAGGACATTTTTACTGACAAAAGTTCTCGGAGGCACTGCCTTTCTCCTTCCTGAGGTCTCAACAAAGAATTTTCCAGTCATACCTTTAGTTTTATCTTCATACCATGTTTCCTAATTGGGCCTTGGATTGAGTCTAATTGGAGGCAACTTCTTAATTTTAGCGTTGTGTATAGTCTGGAGAGGCCACGATTCTTGGCTTTTCAACAGTCCTTCCTTTGCTTTTCTCTTCTGTTGCATTTTACTATAAGCTGAAGAAGCATCCATATGGCGCTTTCAGTAGTGCCTAGAAATCTCCTTGGCTCTCTCACCCAGTTCATGAGGTACATAAAAACTGTATGCATGTACATACATGTACATAAAAACTCACCTTATCACAATAAAAAATGTTGGCTAACTGTTTGCTGCAACATAATCAAGATCCTTTTTTCTTTTTCCAGTAGTATTTCCCTTATTTCTTTTTTGCCCCTACTAAAACTTTGTGATGTAGTTTTTTTGAATGTTAGTGAAGTGGTTGGGATTCAGAGCCCACGGCCAAGAAAGAATTCTTTAGATGTCTTTGGTGCCAAAAAGGTAGTTTATTATCTTTGGTGCCAAAAAAGGTAGTTTCTGTCCACAGGACCCGTGGACAGAAAGAGCTGCTGCTGGCTGCTGGCTGCTGCCTTGGGGATTGTGAGGAGCAAATGATTATATATCTTGGGGTTAGGAGAAGTAAGTATAAGGGAACTTCCAAAAGGACTTTCATATGCTAAAGAAGACTCAGGATCCAGGAGGAAGGTTAAAAACTGCCCATCTCAAGTATTTGTCAATGGGCAGCAGGTTATAAAGACACTTAATTTTAGCTACATTTCCTTCTGCCTTTGTTTCCCACATCACTTGTAGAAGACTACAAGGTTCTTTTAATACTTCAGTTCAATCTGTTCAAGACCCTTTAGATTTTTCATAGATGGGCTTCTCAAAATTCATCCAGTGTTTGCTCTTCATCCAATCCCTAAGCCACTTCTGCATTTTTAGGTTTTTGTTATGGCAGTACTCAGTTCCAGATACAAAAATGTATGTTAATCACCTACTGTTGTATATATACATTATCCAAGAACTTAGTGGGTTAAAAGAAAATAAACATGCATTATTTCACACAGATTCCTTAGATTAGGAATTCAGACAGGGCACAGAGGAGATAGTTTTTCTCTGCTCCATGATGTTTGGGGTCTCAGCTAGAAGATGCAGAGTTTGGAAGCTAGAAGCACTGAAAACTTGTTCATTTGCATGTCTAGTGGTTGATATGTCTATTGGCTGGAAGTCTAGCTGGGGCTGTTGGTTTTCACAGCCACATTTTTTTTTTTTTAAATCTCCACATGGCCTTTACTTTACCACAACATGGTGGCTGGATTCTAGAGACCTAGCCTTAGAAGTCAGGTAGCATCACTTCTGCTGTATTACATTGGTCTGGTCAGTCACAAGCGCCCATGCAAATCTAAGGGGAGGGAATATAGATATCACCTTTACTGGGAAGAGTGCCAGCCACATTTTAAAAAGAACATATAGATGTTTGTATAGGTGTTTCCACTTTTGGAAAATACAGTCTATCATAGCCATGAAGACTTTAAGTCATGTCAAGAATGAAAATGCTCTCAGGCACATCAAGCCATATATCGTATGCTACCAATTTACTCACAATATTGTATATGATATATGTAATATATACATATATTTGATTAATTATACTTAATTTTAAAGGTGACATCTGAAATTCTAATTCTACTGAAAAAAATTAAATCATAAATATAATATTGACAAATAACTGAAGGTAACAATAAAAAATATACATATCATTTATTATTATAATCAATGATAAAATTTAATAGAATTCCAAATTGTAAGAGTGAATGTTGAAGACTTCCCTTAAAAGTGTTGAATCTTGGGGCACCTGGGTGGCTCAGTGGGTTAAAGCCTCTGCCTTCGGCTCAGGTCATGATCTCAGGGTCCTGGGGTTGAGCCCCGCATTGGGCTCTCTGCTCAACAGGGAGCCTGCTTCCCCCCACCCCTGCTTACCTCTCTGCCTACTTTTGATCTCTGTCTTCCAAATAAATAAAATCTTTTAAAAAAGTATTAAATCTTTTAGAAGAATTTCACCAAATAATCAGAATAATACAAATTCTTTTATCTTCCATTTAGAACATTATATATAGTTATATTAAAGATGAATTTTTGCTTTAACTTATATTTTAATAGCATATAGTTAATCATAGCATATAGTTAATCAAAAGAGAGGACCAGGTGGAGTACAGCTCTATTTTGATGGACATTTGCATAAAAAGGGAAATCTTAGCAATCTGTGTGTATTGGTTCCAAGATTCTAAATATATAGATGTACAGAGAATCTATAAGTCTCTGCATGGCAAAGACTGTATCATACATATACAACGTGGTGGAAGATAGATCTTTGTATTTTGACATTCACTGGGCCTATATTTGGTCTGGATGGTAGGCCCTTGTGACCCAAAGTGTGATCTATGGACCAGCAGCAATGACATCAGTGGAGGTTTTTAGAAATGAAGACTATCAGATCCACTGACCATAATCTGATCCTATGCTGGTTCATAAGTACACTGAGAAGCACTGAGAAGACAGTATTTTTTTAAACATGAATATGTTCACATTTCAAGATGGGTGTGCAAATTAACTTATGAATTGACCTTACCATGATTTGATGAGGCAGGTTTCCTGTGTGTGGAGTATTACTGACTGGATTTGCCACTTGGCCACAAGAAACAAAAGTTTTCTAACTCTTCGTTGTTTTTTTGACCAAATCATTTTTCACTTTCTTTTTACCTCCCTGTCATCTAGACAAGACATTGACTGGGTTGGCAAACAACTAATATTAGGAGATGTTGCCTCCTCCACTTTCATTATGTAGCATTCACTCTAGACATCCTTCCCAAAGGTGACTATTTGAAAATATGCATTTGTTTATTTATTCAAATGCTTAATATGAAAATTTCAAAGACACAGAAACATTTAAACAATTGTACAATAGTGTGCTGATTTTACTGTTATTGCTCCTGATTTTAGGGAGTTACAGACTATTCTATGTGGTCACCTCATGATTGGCTCTTGCTGTAGCCAGCAACTACTTCCAATTAAGATGGTGTGGATAAAGAAGATGTGGTCCATATACACTATGGAGTATTATGCCTCCATCAGAAAGGATGAATACCTGACTTTTGTAGCAACATGGACGGGACTGGAAGAGATTATGCTGAGTGAAATAAGTCAAGCAGAGAGAGTCAATTATCATATGGTTTCACTTATTTGCGGAGCATAACAAATAACACGGAGGACATGGGGAG